>JANAVB010032003.1:0-22500 GCA_029216955.1 Iris pallida
ATGATCTCCTATCTGATATCACCACTGGGTACACAGAGATGTCTCCCATGTCGGAGAGTACCATCTTCGTGAACACATAACTCTGGTCTCCGTCCTCCTACACATTCAGTCCTAAGCCGCTGAAGCTTAGAATCCGTCGACTAAGCTAACTTAATCCTCTCAACTATACTGGACTGAACTTGCATACTGGCCATCAATGCCACATTGGTAGGTAGAACAACTTTAATATCCATCTTCTGAAGATCGGCTAACAATTCTGGCTGTACTGTTAGAAAATAAACTCCATCTCTCCTGCTCAATGCATCTGCAACAACGTTGGCCTTCCCAGGATGATGCTGATAGTTGATGTCATAATCGACAAGTAGCTCTAGCCATCTTCTTTGACGCATATTAAGATCCTTCTGGATAAACACATACTTCAGACTCTTGTGGTCGGTGAAAATCTCCACCCGATCTTCATATAAATAATGCCTCAAAAGCTTCAATGCAAAAACTACTGCTGCTAATTCCAAGTCATGGATAGGATAATTCCTCTCATGGTCACGAAGCTGATATGGCGCATAAGCGACTACCTTACTATGCTGCACCAAGACGTATCCCAATCCTCTGCCAGAAGCATCACAATAGACTGAAAATCCTACAGATAATTTGAGTAAATTTGATAAAAAGAACCATGATAAAAAGATGATAAAAAGATGATAATTTGAGCAAATTTTGAGTAAATTTTGATAATTTGAGTAAATTTGATAAAAAGATGATAAAAGATGATAAAAAGATGATAATTTGAGTAAATTTGATAAAAAGATGATAATTTGAGTAAATTTGAGTAAATTTGATAAAAGATGATAAATTTGATAAACAGAAGCATCACAATAGACTGAAAATCCTCTGCCAGAAGCATCACAATAGACTAAAGATAATTGAGTAAATTTGATAAAAAGGCCGATGAAGGTATATTTTTAGGTTATGCAGCAAAGAGCAAAGGATATAGCTTCACAAAAGAACCATGATCATTGAAGAATCTATCAACGTCAAGTTTGATGAGCTAAATCAACACTTAGACGATGATGACAATGAAGACATAATCGCACCAAGTACAGCTACTGTAAAACCTTCACACAAAGATGCAGAACCATCAAATCAGGCATCAGATGAACCTCCAAGCAAAGAAGCCGGAACTAGCAATCTTGAGACTATACCAATAGAGATGAGATTCTTGGCTATTCATCCAAAGGACTTGGTAATTGGTGAGATTACCAAGGGTGTAAGTACTCTTTCCTCTAATAAAGATATAGCTTTTTGTGTTGCTTTTGTCTCGCAGTTTGAACCCAAAAATATTGATGAAGCATGTAGTGATAATTTTTGGTTAGATGCTATGCAAGAGGAATTAAACCAATTCGAATGGAATCAAGTTTGGGAACTTGTTCCCAAGCCTGTTGATCATCCGGTCATTGGCACCCGATGGGTATTCCGAAATAAACTGAACGAGAATGGTTTAGTGACTCGTAATAGGCTCGACTCGTAGCTCAAGGATACAATCAGGAAGAAGGTATCGACTTCGATGAGACTTATTCCCCAATTGGAGATTAGAATCCATTCGCATGTTATGTGCATTTGCATATTTTCATAATTTTAAATTATTTTAAATGGATGTCAAAAGTGCATTTTTAAATGGTTTTATAAAAGAGTTTATGTAGCTCAACTACCCGGTTTTACTGATTTTAAATTTCCTGAATATGTTTTCAAGTTGAAGAAAGCTTTATACGGTTTGAAACAAGCCCCTCGTACTTGGTACGATCATCTAAGCACTTTTCTACTTGATAACGGTTTTTCAAAGGGAAAGGTTGACACTACTTTGTTTATAAATTTTTTGAATAATAATATTCTTTTGATTCAAGTCTATGTAGATGATATTACTTTGGATCTACTGATGAATCTCTTTGTCAAAAATTTTCAATGTGTATGCAGAATGAGTTTGAGATGAGCATGATGGGAGAGCTGAAATTCTTTCTCAGACTGTAAATCAAACAAACCAACAATGGGATGTTCATAAATCAAGCAAAGTACACAAAGGATCTATTAAAGAAGTTTGACATGGAAGCAGCAAAACCCCTTAGCACTCCAATGGCGACTTCAACCAAGCTTGATATTGATGAACAAGGCAAACTTGTCGACATACGTAAGTATCGAGGTATAATCGGTAGCTTATTATATTTAACTGCTAGTCGACCAGACATAATGTTCAGTATTTGCTTATGTGCACGCTTTCAAGCTAATCCTAAGAAATCACATTTGTGCGCAGTTAAGCGTATCTTCCGATACCTTAAAGGCACTTCTTCTGTCGGCTTATGGTATCCCAAAACTACGTCGTTTGACCTAACTAGTTATTCTGATTCTGATTTTGCCGGATGCAAAGTAGATAGAAAAAGCACTAGCGGCACATGTCATTTCCTAGGAAAAGCTCTAGTCTCTTGGTTTAGTAAAAAGCAAAATTCTGTTGCATTATCAACAACCGAGGCTGAGTATATCGCCGCAGGACGTTGTTGTGCACAAATTTTGTGGATAAAACAAACTTTAGAAGACTATGGATTGCATTTTACACACATACCCATTTTCTGGACAACACTAGTTCTATTAATTTGACTAAGAATCCAGTATGTCATTCTCGTACTAAACATATCGAGATTCGACATCACTTTCTTAGAGATCATCAACAAAATGGAGATATAGACCTTGTATACATAGACACACAGAATCAATTAGCTGACATACTCACAAAATCTTTAGCGGAAGATCGTTTCAATTATTTACATCGAGAATTAGGCATTTTAGATGTCAATAATATTAATTAATTTTGTTTTATTAATTAATTTATTCGATTCTCAAAAACTATTTTCGAGACAAACCCAAAAAGAGTCTGTCTGTCACCACGACTACGGTCGAAGCGAAGCGGTACTTAAGAGTTCCCCGGTGAAGCTCCGTTAGCTGGGACAGTACACCTACAGCTAATCTGAGACAGATGCTGAGTAAAGAATATTAATTTATAAAATAATATTAAATATATTATTTTGAGATTTAAAATTACTAAACTTTGAATTAAGCATTTGAAACGAATTAATGAAAAAGAATGTGGCCTCATTTGAATTATATATATATCATATATATAATATATATATATATATAGCCAAGCAACCCTTGGCGAATTCGGCCCGAGTTCGGTCCGAATTCGGCCAGAGTTCGGCTAGGTAATATATGTACCAGCACGAACCCGAGGCTTCCTTCTTCTTCATTCTACCCCATATCCTCATAACACAGCAGCGTGCCTCCGAAACCCTAGCTTCTTCTCCATCCTTATTCTTCCAATCCTTGTGGAGTTTCTCGTCCAAACTTTGGATTCGTGCGGAGAACTTCGTCCTCTACAACATATCCAATTCTTGGAAGGTATAATTCCTTCTCTCCTCCACTTTTCATACTTAGGGTTTCTAGAAATTTTGGGAAAGAATGCCTAAGTTCAATCCCTTCAAGAGGAATAAGACCAATGCTAGTGAAGAGGCATCGTCTTCAGATCCGCATACAGATTGCCTTTTTTCTTCGGTCCAATCGGACGATGGTGCGTCAGATGAGTTTTACTTTAAAACTTCCGATCAAGCTTTATTGTGGTACGCCGATTTTATCATGCGTACTATTTGCACCGGATCGCCGATTAAGTGGACTATTTTTCCGGATCACCGCTCTTACTTTGAGATTAGGGTTACAATATTTTGTCACCTTACAATTCTCCATTGCCACTAATGCCATCAGATTATTCTATTGTAATTTTGTTAGACACTTTTACCGCGAGGACACGTGTCGGAGGAATTGATATCGAATTCACTGATGAAACGTTAGCGAAAATCCTTGGTATCCCAAATGAAGGTGCCCCGCTCGATGACATCACTGATTTTGATTTTCCCGATGGCACGACACTCGTTAGTTTCAAGAATGAACTTTGTGCTCCTGCACGCGCTCGTCCTGGAAAGTTCAAGGCTAATAACGTGAACTTGTTTAACTACGAATTACATCGCATCATATATTCCACCTTACTTCCAAATCTACTTCTAAAGATGATGTCACTACACTTGAGCTCTCTGCTCTTTATCATTTTCTTAAGGGGATTCCATTTTCTGTCCCTAAGACTATCATCCAGATGATGGGTAGATGTCGCGGGAGAGACCACAACCTATCTTATGCGATGCTTATTCCTCTTATCTTTCAGAGATTTGATATTGACCTATCTACTTGCTGTCGACCCCGAGCCCAAGTTTCTCAAACTCTCTCATCGCAGCATTGCCACTGTTTCTCCACCTACTGCACCTACTCCTCCTGCACCTACTCCCACAGCTCCCACCGTATCTGTTCCTCCTTATTCTTACCCTATGACTTTTGAGGGTATTCATCAGCACTTATCAGATCTACAGTCTTTTTATGTTGAGACCTCTAGAGAACACGAGTTCCGTGATGTGACTCGGTTCCAGGCGATTGCCAACCCTTCGCCGATCTGAGGTTTGCGCAGACGGGTCATTCTGCTAGCTCTCAACCTCGAGACTCTTCTGTTTCTGGCTACCGCATTGACGACGAGACAGTCTACTCTCTGTTCCAGCCAGGGAATGCCTATGATTGGTATCATACCACTGGTGCCACTCCTCACACTTATGGCGCTGGTACTTCTAGAGTTGGTCCTTCTGGACATGCTGGAGCTGCAGCTGATGACGTTGATGATGAGGATGATGATGATTTTTGAGATGTTAGATATTGAGACTGTTACTTATGCCTTATGTTTACTTGGAAATGCTCTGACATTCCAAGATTTTATTAGTACTCTTATTTTTATTATCAGCACTTTTCTTTGTTTTGTGACTATTCATAGACATGGTTTTTGATTATGCCTCAGTTTTGGCATCTTAGTCTATTTTTCAGCACTTTATTTGTTTCAGTATTATTCTCGCACTTTATTAAATACTGCCTGTGACAAATACATGCCTGTGTTATTCTATAGTCTATCTGTTTCTCTTACTATATTTACTGTTTATACCATGACTGTCATGATTATTTATTTCTATTGTGTTTCTTCACTGTATGTTACTTATGTATTGATTGCGGGGAGCTTTCTCTTTTGCAATTATTTTGCTAAGTGACAACGGGAGAGAAATAAGGATCTAACATTTTTTCGTTCAAGTGAAATACAGATTATGAACAATTTCTTTTGATTACTATTTTGAATTGATTCCAGCTTAGATGTTATATCGGCAAGGTTTGTCAATTATCAAAATGGGGGAGATTGTTGGTTCATTGGTCATGGTCAAACCTGATTTTAATAATTGATCAAACTCTGTCTTGATATAATTGCAAGTCAACTCAGATGTTTACCTACGATTTTGAACACTGCTCAACAATGGATCTCTACTTTGTTCAAGACTGAAGCTGTTTGCCATTCAGAATGTACTTCCTGTTATGCTATGTAATTTTTCATTTTATTGAGTCTTGGAATACATTGTACACCGAGTCGTACTGGAAAATAGGCTATCCTAAAACGTTTTTCAAAACCATCCTATTCTTTATAAATGACCTACGTTTTTGAAAAATATTCTTGTTACAAAAAGCTTCTGAAGGATTTTTCAAAAAGCCAAAATTTATTTTCTCCAAAAATGAACTGGCAGAACCCCAGGAGAACTCGGCCCGAGTTCGGCCAGAGTTCGGCCATTTGGAACGTTAGTGAACGTTGGGTTTTTGAACTGGGTCATCCTTCAGTTGCGGTTTGTTACAAAGAGTTCTGTCCAAATTCTGCCCGAATTCTGTCTTTGGAAAACTATAAATAGAGAAGGATTTCGATCATTTCAAATCACCAATTCACTTTCAATCTCTTCTCTTCCTGAGCTTACATTCTTCCAAAGAGTTCTAAAAGCTTACATTTTCAAATCCCAAGTCAGTTAGAATCCTCTAGTCGATCTGCCAGTGCGGTACGGTCTAGAAGTTCCAGAGCGATTGTAATCCGAAGCTTGATAGAAGATTCAACTCTTCACAATTGAAGTTGGTCGAGTTCTTCGTATCAAAGCTCGCGTCTGTAGAAGTTGCAAGGACTTCGTATGAAAACTTGCGAGATTTTCCCATAGTGGATTCAACTGAAAGCTAGAGTTCTTCCGACTGGACTAGTCCTCACAAGAGGAAAACCAGTATAAATCTCGGTGTTTGCGTTTGCCTTCTGATCACTTTTTAATTTCTGTCATTTACTTTTGTGATTATTATTATATCTGTGATCTAACTGCTAACAAGTTTTTAATTATCAATATTCCGCTGCCTACTCTATTCACCCCCTCTAGAGTATTCTGCTTTACGATTTCGTTCCTACATATACATCCTTGTGTTTGCGTTTGCTCTCTACTTTTCATTTATATCTGTGATATATATATTATGTGATCTTGTTACTAACATTTTTAAATTGTTAATTTTCGCTGCCTACTCTATTCACCCCCCTCTAGAGTATTGCGCTTTACAACTCGTTCCTACAATCGGTCCTACAATTGGTATTAGAGCCAGTACAGCAACTAGAAGTAATATATTCTGATCCCAATTGTTCCTACAATTGGTATCAGAGCCGGTGCTCCATCTAGAGGTATTATATTCTGATCCCAATTGTCCTATAATTGAATCAGAGCAGGTTCTCCTTCTACAGATATTATTGCAGGTGCTCCTTATAGAGATATTATTGCTTATACCAATTGCTCCTTCAATTGGTATCCTAGCAAGGACTCTATTATTTGGCTTAACATCCTTGGAGCAGATCCTCATTATCAAAGCAGGTTATACAGGTAAAGCGAGATAACATTGCTATTATATTATTTATTATAGCTGTTACATAGATTACTATATCACATATGGAAAGTATGTACTTCACAACTGAAGAGCAATCCTCAAATAGACTCCTACTATTTGATGGAACAAACTATAGCTATTGGAAGACACGGATGAGCTTCTACTCGAAGTCTCTAGATTTTGATTTATGGTCAATTGTTGTCAATGGCTACAAAAAGCCTACTATCACTTCTATTCTTACATCCTCTATAATCAACAAGCCTTATTATAGTTACACAGAGGAAGAGAAGAAGTTAGCTAGCCTTGATGCAAAAGCTATGCATATCTTTTATTGTGCTGTAGACACAAATGTATTTAATCTTATTACTACTTGCACAACATCTCATAAAATTTGGAAAGTTCTTGAAGCTACTTATGAGTGCAGGTATGAAAGCAAAGCTAGCAACTCCAGAAAGAAGGATAGTCTTCATAATGATGCAAATATGTACATGACAAAATTAGGATTTAAGGTACAACACAATCCCTTATACGAAGAAGAGCCTGTATGTGACAACTGCAAGAAGATAGGCCACATCCAAGAAGATTGTACTACTACTAGAAAGGAGAGTCACTATGAACAATCAAAAGAAGAAATATCATCATCTCACAAGTACACTAGCACGAGCATATGGTGTGAAAGCGAAGCAAGAGTTTCTGAAGAAGAAGAAGAAGAAGAGAAACCTCATCAAGCTGCAAATTTATGCTCAATGGCATTATCTAACGAGGTACAAAATAATTTCTTTTCTGAAGAGAGTAAATTTTCTCATGATGAGTTATCTGATGCTTTCAATGATCTATTAGAAGAACACAAAAAAGTATTAGATAAGTATAAGCATGCTAGAATATATTCTATCCTATAAGCGTGAGAATGAAAAGCTTACTTGCTTATTGAATGATCCTAGAAATAGTTCTCCTTCTGATAATTCTACTAAAATTTCTACACTGAAGTTTAGATTGCATAAGGCACTTAATTGCATTGCGAAAAGCACTCAAGAAAATGCTAAACTTAAGGAGGAATTAGAATCAGAAAAGAAGAAGTATTCTTTTGCTTCATGTAGAATTGATGCTCTTAATACTAAATATGATGAGATATGTGCTAACTCTAAAAAGTTAGAGATTAGACTGGGAAAGCAGGTAGTACAACCTATGACTCAGTCTAACACAAGACACGTGACACATCACAAAGTTACACACGACAGATCATCTAGAAAGAAAGCAAGCAAAGCTAAAGCTTCACACAACCATGCTTTCTATTACAAGTATCCATGCACATCCTGTCATCCCACTGCACGTTCTCATACTACTGCACATAGCACTAATATTAATATTTTCTGTCATTATTGTGGTATGAATGGACACGTTTCTAATTGTTGTCAGATTAGAAAACTTGTTGATATGAACTTGTGCAAATGGGTTCCCAAAGCTAACAAATATGGATCCAAATATTGGATACCAAAGTCTTCACCTAATATTGCAGGTGAAGCTTCTCATATCAAATAGAACCATGGAACATGTTGGTGATTGTAAAGTTACAAAGGTTATCTTCCATACAATTGCACCAACAGAAGTGTGGTCACTAGAACCACTTCGGTAACATGCTTCCTAATTTTTTTTAATATCTAGCATGTTCTTACTGATGTCTTCATATTAGCTTTTATTGATATCTTTTGACTATTTATTGTTTAAATCAATATGAGACATAATCCTAGCTTGACTAGTTGTTTAGCTAAATGATTAGTTCACACTATATAGTATGTTATTTTCTACTAGTGTGACACATTTATCTATGTATTCTATTTATTTTAGTTTTATCCTTGAAGCACGCATAGGAGCTTTTTTTTGAGTTAATATTCTTTTGACTCTTCGTTTTTAATATTTTTTAATGGTCACTTCTTACCGATTTGTCTTTAACATGTCGTATTTACTTTGATTGGTATTTTATGAGTATGTATGTTTAGCATAAGTCTTCTATTTACTTGAAAAGTATATACATATTTTTATGTTAACCTTGTGCTTCAATAATATACTTCACTATTGATTCTCATATTTTATTTTGATTAACTTCTTATGAATCAATTAAATCTTTGTCTGACAAAGCATATTTATGCATGTTTTTGATCTTATGATATTTTTTTAATGCTTGTTAAGGATACATGAATAATTCATTTTCATTTATATATTGCTCATGTCTCTTATATTTTTGTATAAATATCTTTGGGGATATATGAGTTAAGTTCAAGTTCTATATTATTTTAAATAGTAGTTTTTAAACTCGTGCTTATCTCATACTTCAGCTATTGATTACTTTGAACAAATTTATGTTCTTCTTTATTAGCTTCTTCCTCAAAGCCTCTTTTTCTTGACTTTTTGGTTGACATTTTAGATTCATGATATTTTTAATATCTTGATCTTGATAAACCATTCCTTGGGTATTTACTTTAGGGATTCTGGATTTTGACGATGTTCGATGATACTGCATATATTCTTTTGAATCTAAGTTTTTAAGAGCAGAGATGATTTTGGGAACAAGCCGAAAGGGTCCTTCTGTCATACAGGTGTAAATAGCCTGAAGCGACACGGTACACTAGTCTTCGGACTACCGCTAGCTGGAAACCGACCCCTACAGCTAACCCGAAGTGATCAATACTTTATAAACATAGGATTTATTAAGGTGTACTTACAACTATCGTCTAGTTCTGGATCCAAGGTACTGAACCCAGTCCCCTAGGTTCCAAAATACATCAACGTATCTAGGTCCTACATTTGATTTACAAATGTTTTATATTTTATTGTTACCCAATGATTTTGTAGCACATATAGATAAATGTAATTCATACATCTTATACTGTATGCTACATTGTTCTAAGATTTTTAAGTCCATAGAATATAATTGATTTCATATTTCACTAATTCTTCTTAAATCCTCGGTTATTAAAGAAGAGATTTGTTTTGGGTACAAGCCTACAAAGGGTCTGTCTGTCACCACGACTACGGTCGAAGCGAAGCGGTACTTAAGTGTTCCCCGGTAAACCTCGTTAGCTGGGACGGTACCTCTACAGCTAATCCAAGATTGATCAACGCTTTATAAACTAAAGATTTATTGAGATCTAGTTGCATGTGTTATCTGATGGTTTTTGAATTTTAGATTTGATTGATAATATTCTCTCTTTATATTTTCATAAAAGGTAGCATATGTTGATCTATCTTGTCGATTGTGAGATTCTATAGCATAGATAAATTTATGTCATCTTTTGACTAATACGATTATTCATCATGCTAATTTGAAATATCTTTTGATTGTTTTATTTTTAAATGTTCATTTAATAGGATATTTCTTCTTTTGTCTAAAGATGATTGTTTTTCGTATTCGTGACTATTCATTGAATATTATGATATTGTGATTTCATCTTTAGCTTGTGTAATATTCGTAATATTCATGTTTTTGAGCTTTATATTATTATCTTCTTATTCAAGTTTCTTACTGTCTATAACAGTAACACTTTGCAGGGAAGAAGTCATGCATATTGGAATGTCTCTCTCTCAAAGCGTTTCTTTTCTTTAAACCTTACGGTTGTCAGGTGGACACCGTGCTAAGGCTTTAAAAGGGAAAAAATGAACTTTGATAAGATGACCTAATATTTTTGAATTAGTTTTCTACTTCTGAAAATATGTCTCTGAATTTTATTTTAAAAGTTTATCAATATTGTTATTTTTGGATATAGCCATGTAAAGGTGGAGTAGTTAATTGTTTCAAGTCAATTATCCCCTTGACATGCCATATATCTAGAATACACTTTTCCTTGGACATTTATCTAGTTATGTTTATTTGTTCAAATGGATTTATTTATGATTTATGGATTTTTTATTGAAATTGTTTCCGTGATTCGAATCGGCAGCTTTCAGTCTAAGGACTAGATGGATGCATTCGAACATTTATTAAGATAATTTTTCGTAGTAAATTCCACATTTTTGAAAAGTCTTTTTGATTTATTGAATCTGTTTAAAGACAGTTTTCAAAATCTTTTAATTTCATGAAATATTTCTTTGGAGATATATTTTGTTTGTTCATCTTTAAGCATTTATTTATTGGATTTTTTTTTCTTCCTAAAGATGATATTTGTTTTGAGTTTGGAATTTTATATGCATTTGATCAAAGGAAAGAAAAGATCCATATCTTGGATATTCCTTAGATTTTGTTTTATCTATTTTTTTTTTACTTCGGAACTAGACACGCATATTTTAAGGGGGAGCAAATTAATTTTTTTAATTTTTTTTATGCCCTTAATATGTGGTATACCTAGTTCATCATGGACGTATATTCTTTTACTTAAAATATATTGTTGAGTTGTTCATGATATTTGGATTGTATTAGATGAGAGAATATATGATTATTATTATTTAATTTTAATTCTCTCATTCGAGTTTCTAAAAAAATGATCTTGCCAACTATATTTAATTATCCTTATTCTTTTTAGTTTAAACTGATTTGGCATTTTTTATTGAGATTTTATCACAAAGTTCATGATTATCTTATTTAGACTGATCATACTTTACGGGAGAGCATTCAAGTCGACTGAATTTCTCCTTCTCAAGTATTTTGTCTTCATTACCTTCATGTTTATCTAATGGATATTCATATATCATTCTAAGGTAATTGAATTCAATTGCATGAACTTTGGTATAGATGTTTCATAGATTCTAGTATACTTATTTTGATCTCTTTTCGATGATTATACTCTTTATGGAATTGATTCAGTAATTTGTATGGGTAAATTATGAATCATATTTTTTTTGTGATCAATGTTAAAAGTCTCATTATATTTTTAATTTTTTTTATACACTAGATCTATGAATTTCTATTCCTCGTGATTTTTTTATGACCAATGACTGAATTCTACGTTATTGATATCTACATATTAAAATCTATTTCAAAACTACAGTTATATTTATTCATCATTTTGAGTTTTGAATGTTATTTTTGGATTTCTAGTTGGTAAACTATGTATTGATTGCTTTCAATGTTTTTAAGTTCAACCAACTATGTTGTGTTTTGATAAGTTTTTTATACTTTCGTTATACAATTTTCTAAACTTGTCGTTATACTGTTCTCCTAATCCTTGATCGTGATTATTTTTGCTTTCCTCCTTTACTTATAGTTGAGTTCATTTTAGCTCTAATTACGGGAGAAGCTTATTTTTGATCATGTCAAAGGGGGAGAAATAAGTTTAAGTTAGCACACAATATTCTAGTATTATGTGTTTATTAGTGATACATGCATCTATTGTATATATTTTAAACTTAAAGGATTTGCCATAATAAAAAAGGGGAAGATTGTTAGCCCAATGATTATATCATGTTTTTGAATATGGCTAATCAATTAAGTTTACCATAATGACATCACTAATATTCATGTAATCACTATCATGTTGCTACTTTAACTTAGCATTGTCCTAATGTTCTATATCATATTTCTATGTTTGTATCATAATACATCATAATGTTTTGTTTACCTAACACGTATTTGTAGACATGCTGTAAGCATGATCAAACATGAACAAACCAGGACATATGTAATAGAGAATTATTGTTGGACGAAAGATGGCGTTATATAGGAAGATTTCTCTGAACTGCCTAACGACCTATCCGGGGCCTCGTATCAGGCGTCTTCAAGTCTGCTCAAATATTTGAAGAAAGGCATCATCAAAGGGCTCTTGGTTTTCCTATTTCATCAATGTATTTTTTTATATTTATTGAGTCTAGGAATACGATATAAACTGCATCGTACTGGCAAATAGGCTACCCGAGAAATGTTTTTAAAATACCCTTTCATTTTGAAAACAAGCTCACTTACAAAAGCCCAAACTACTTCCTAACTGTTTGACTTTTCAAAAAGCCCAAAACTAATTTGCAAAAACCCTGACAGAACTCCAACAGAATTCGGCCCGAGTTCAGTCCGAATTCGGCCAGAGTTCGGTTAGTGAACGTTGCTTTTTGAACTTAGTCTTCCCGCAGTTACGGATCCCAATGAGATTTTCTCATAGAGTTCTGTCCGAATTTTGCCCGAATTCTGTCAGAATTCTGCCTTTGGAAAAACTATAAATAGAGAAGGATTTCGATCATTTCAATTCACTCACACAACAATTCACTTTCATATCCCTTCTCTATAAGCTTACTACTTCTTCCAAAGTGTTCTGAGCTATTCATTTTCAAATCCCAAGCCAGTTACAATCCTCTAGTCAATTTGCCAGTGCGGTAAGGTCTAGAAGTTTCAGAGCGTTTGTAATCAGAGGCTTGATTGAAGCAAGACTCTTCACAATTGAAGTTGGTCGAGTACTTCGGTTCAAAGCTCGCGTTGTAGAAGTTGCAAGAACTTCGGATGAAAACTTGTGGTGATTTTCCATAGTGGATTCAACTGGAAGCTAGAGTTCTTCCGACTGGACTAGTCCTCACAAGAGGGAAACCAGTATACATCCTTGTGTTTACGTTTGCTCTCTACTCTCTACTTTTCATTTACATATCTGTGACATATATATATATATTATGTGATCTTGTTACTAACATTTTTAAATAGTTAATTTCCGCTGCCGACTCTATTCACCCCCCTCTAGAGTATTGTGCTTTATAACTCGTTCCTACAATCGGTCCTACATTGTCTATAAGACAAATCCCCGAAACATATAACTGACGAACTGGAGGTCATCACAGGGCCAGAAGAACCCTTGAAAATCTGTCTCCAGGCTCGCAAACCGGGCAAGGCCTTACCCCTCGTCGCAACCTTACATAAAGAGGTGCTCAGTTCTTCTACCTCACCTACGCAGTTGGAACCAATGATCGTACGACTCCCAAGATCCAGCCAGGAGCCAAAACCTGTCACGGGGCTGATGGTGATCCGATTGCCGAAATACAATCAAAGGAAACAAAAGATGCAAGGCCCTCTGTAACGCCGATGGTGATCCGATTGCCAAAGTCCACTCAAAGGCAATCAGAAGACGCAAAGTCCCCTATCGAACCAATTGTCATCCGTCTTCCCAAGATGAGCCGGCAACCAAGTGTCGATCCAACACTCTCAGGCAAGTCAATACCTCAAGCTGAACCCTTGGTGGTCAGGTTGCCCAAGGCAGCATCCCGACCTCTAAGCCCGCAGGGGGTAGCCGAAGAAGACGTAGGGCTCGCCAAATACTTGGTTACACAGGTGGATAGCTGTCACGACCCGCTCCCGAATAATCAGACACGTGTCGGAGACGCCCAGTGTCACGACCCGCACCCGCTTTTTCGGATACGAGACGTGTCCAAGCCAGCCTACGCCGCAGAGTCGGCGGTAGAACGCTGTCAAGCCCGCAAGAAATAAATGCTCAAAAATACAACATTTGCTGCTCATTCACAATTCTAAATTTATTACAACATTTCTATTTAAAGAAAATACAAAGATTTTACAATTGGTGAAAATAACAACTAGTTCCACTATCTAGGTCGGCCTCAGCATACCCAAGTCTTCCCAATGCTATGAGTGATCGCGGCTAAACCTGAAAAATGTTGGTTTCCAGTCAGGAATGGAACAAGTACACAAACCGACGACAATGCAAATCACAATAGAATTAACAAGACATGAAAATAGCATATGGAATATGAAAGCTAGTAAGAAAACTGATGACATAGCACGATAGCGAAGTAAACAAGGAAAAACTAATAAAAGATATCTATCTAGGTGGTGTGAAATATCCGTTTCAACATGTGGACGGCTAGGGGGTAAATAAGGCACACTGCACGTGTCGTGCGTAGCGGCTAGCATTCAAGGATAGACATATTGGGATATTTCTGGGTAGTCCACATGTATACTAAGATATTTTCCCTCCCGACTACTTTGTGTGACGAGCGTGTCAACAAGCATCAAGATATATGTATAGATATGAAATGAGAAAACTACTATAAATCGAAAGCAATCAGAAAGTGCACTTGCCTGAGGTCCTTAGCTGGAGAAACCAATAACACTATACCACTCAATGAGCCACAATCAGTCAACACATGTAGAAGTCTCCGGATGCTGAAATAAATAGAACCAACGTTCTCAGAATAGTCAAATTAGCTAGGATTGCCTGTCCTTAAGTCCAATTCTGGACACAGGGGCAAAACGGTAATTTCGGGCAAAAACGATATCTGCCGTTGGACCCGCTTTGCACCGAAATACGTGCCAGAGTCAACGGTCTCTAAAGTCGTCAAACTACATGTCTACGGATCCGGTTTTCCGATACGAACCCAACCGTATGTCCAAAGTTGGATTCCGGCGGACCGTGCACAAAATCGTCCGTTGAGTGGAACCGCGGGGCCCGCAAAACGACAATTTTATCAACGGTCTCAGAATCGGACCAAACTTGGCATACTGGACCAGAAAAATGATACGGTTCTGTTGGCGCAAGTTTCGTCTCGATCTGAAGAGCGTGCACAAAGTAATTGAGAAATTTGCAAAGTGCACGATACGGTGAATTTTGACGGATACGCATCAAATTCGTCGCGCACATGCGACCAATTTGAATTTCGTCAAAACCCACACGACCACGAAGCCGTTACGCAGCTTTCGATACCTTCGGTTCGCGTCCACGTTGCCCGGAATGGCGGGACGCACGTCGTGCGAATGGTTTTCGATATTTTGAAAATAGGTTTTTCAGAAACTTTGGGATTCGATTTCTCGACGCTCAGTCGATGATTTCTAAATCCGCAAAAAGGGTTGTGAAGCTCTACATGGTGTCTAGGACTGTCTTCAAATAGTTTTTCTAATAAGTTAATGGATTATTCTCAATTCGTCTCCCAACATGGGAGCTTGGACTGTTTCACGTCCTGTTTCCAAACAGGTTTTTAGATGAACTTTACATCGATTTTCTGGACGGGGTGCTTGTCTATCACAAAAAAATATCTACTGGGATCGAAACGTGGTTATATTGGCTTCCTAAAACAATTTACGGTTCACAAAATGATGAAGAGACGAGGGAAAAATCTCACCTCGAAGTGGAGTAGCTGCAACTGCTCCCGCTGCTAAAACCCAGCGACTGTGCGCGGTTTTGGCGCCTTTGATCGCCATTCGGCGGCCCCTCGGTGGCGCTCCGGCGTCGAGGTGGCCGCCCATGGTCTGGGTGTCGGCGCGGCACTGCTATGGTTAGGGTTTAGATGATTCCCCCTACCCTCTCTCGCGTATATATCAGAACGCGCGGGCGTTCAGCAAACCGAGTTTGCTACAGTACTGAGGGGCGGTTTGGAGCATATGGCCCGGCCCGAGCTCGGCTTGGGCTGGGATTTCTTGGGCCAGAGTTCTGGGCGGGCTCCTATTTATTCATTTCTTCTCTTTTCTCTGAATATATGTATAGCTATATACATATATATCGACAGTTGTGGGTGTCAGGCTACGTTAGCCTCGGTTTGGGTATGGGAATGTTGCTTGTCCTGTTTTGAAAGGCTTGGGGTGTTGGGACTAGTCTTAATGCCCGGGCTGGGATGGGCTGTTACTCCTTTCACTTCTTATTCTATTATTATTATAACACACACACACACACACACACACACACACACACACACACATACACACACACACACATATATATATATATATATATATATATATATATATATATATATATATATATATATATATATATATATATATATATATACCTAGATAATAAGTCTCCAAAAATCTGAATAATAATTTAAGAGAAATACATATCTCAATGTTATATATATATATATATATATATATATATATATATATATATATATATATATATATATATATATATATACACACCTATGTAGTATATATTTCTATGTATATATACACATACACACATTTACAATATATATATACATATATACATACTCACATATATATTATATATTTATATGTACATATACGTACACACGTATTCAATATATATATATATATATATATATATATATATATATATATATATATTTGTATACATATTCACATATATAATATATATATATCATTTATAAAATAAATGATTTAATAAATATAAACTGTTAACATTTATTAACAACAAAATATAAAATCCTAATAACAATTAAGTAGCCCAAAAGTCGTTTCTAACGGTACCACATGCACACTACTTATCTGGCTCCATAAGATCATATATTTTGTAAAATGCTATTTAACATTAATAATACCTATAATCTACCTATAACAATAATCCTAGAAAATAATTGCCAATTCCAAAAATATATACATATACTTGCACTTACCAAACATGTCTACAATGCCATACTTGGCCCCACTACATGCCTACCTGGGCTTGGATTTGGTTCGGGTCCGGTTTGACTAGTTTTGTACAACCGGGTCTCCTAAACGTCAAATAATATAATTAATAAATAATTAAAATCTTCAGGTATGGTTAAGTCATAACTTGGTCTGGTTTTCCTAGTTGGGACACTCCTATAGCTTTGCATTCCCATACCATGGCTAAACACTAGTCAAAGCACGCCACTGCACTATCCGTGCCATGATTCCTAGCTGTCTTGTACTCTAATTCTCAACCATGATTAAAATCATCCACCGTAACAATTAACTAAATAATTATTTATAAAATTCTAAAATCACCATTGAAATAAAATAAATAAAAAAATATATTTTAAAAATTTCGGGAAGGGAGGCTACAAATCTATCCACCTTAAAATAATTTCGTCCTCGAAATTCTAACTCTTAAACATGCCAAAATTCAAACTTAAAAGAATAAATCTACTATTACCACAATATTCTCGAATTTTAATTTCTCAGAACTATTTATATCCTCCTCATAACCATTTCGTAACTACGAATCATCGAGAACTTCTACCCACCTTTGGTCACACAACTCCTCAATTTCTCATGTCGCTAAGACTTCATAACCTTCCAACTAAATGCTAAAAATTCTACCAATGGATACCTACTTGTATATGACATCTATAGTCATTTCTGATCTATCAAGCAACTCAACAATTTACAAGTAAGAAATTTACACAAGTAGTTAAGCAATATTGGTGAATTCTAGTAAGTATGACCTTCGCCTCTCTTGCAATAGAAAGGACATAAAAATAAAGAAGCAATCAAGAGCAATTATGAAATTTTAAAGAGCGGTAGAGAATATACAATAGTACAGATAGGAAGGGTATATATGAACCTATAATCTTATTCGTTAGATTGGGCTACTCTAGTCCAGTCACTTGCTACGTCGAAGAACCGTTCGCTCTTAGAGGGGTTGCCATCCATGCAATACAAAAATTTCGTTCTCAAAATTTTATCTGAACAAGATTTTATAATGGAACGGAATTTGGGAAATCAAGATTGTGATCTTAATGGGTTCTCTATCTGGCATCAATCGTTGGTTGGCTGAACCTTGGATCTCAACCTATATGGACTGAACAAAATCTCAAGATAAAACTATGTCTACTAAGTTAGGGTAACCTAGAATAGGCTTTAACTCAAGTGGTTGAGCTAATTGCTAGTCACGTTGGTTAGCTAGGTCCACAAGCCCAAAATGCGCCTTTAGTGACTTTTGTTCTTAAGTAGCACAAGAGGCCTCAATTGGGTGGCACACTAGTAGCATGTGCGTAGTGGGCTTCCAGTAGATCACAACCATATATTGGGTCAAAGGAATTGAGTCGAGGTTGAGGCTCTAGTAGAAGTCGGAAAGTATACCGGGTAGGTACTATGGTGAAGGTTATAGCTAGTCTTTTTAACCTGAAAGTTGTAGCACAAAAATAGAGTACAAGGGGACGAATTTGAGTGGGATATGATATACCTAGATGAAGGTGGACTCGTCTAGATCTTGCATATAAAATTTGTTGGATGGTAATAGCTGGTCTTGTGCTCCAAATATTGATGACACGGCCGGGGACACGAAATAATATAAATGGAAAGTGGGAGTCCATGGGCACTAACTATCATCCTAATAGAAATTATTCCGATCAATCGGTAATCCTCGGATATTCCCAGAAGGCTTACAGTCTACCCACCTTAGAAGCTAGGATACGATTTTAGGAATAATGAGGTTAGAGGGTTCCCAAAGTCCGGATACTGTACCTCGACTCTTTGTTAAAAGAGAATAAGGCATGACATAACGAAAAACGGTAGATATAAGTCAAGTCAATGATCGTTCCTCAAAATAGGAAAATGAGTGTGTACAATGACACAGGGTCAATGAAATAGAGGAACGTACACATCCATAGTATACAAGAGTTATCGACGGGGTAACCATTTTCTGAGGCACAAAGATTTCTAACAACTGAGTCATGAATTTCTATTTGTGTCAAGCCTGCCAGTCTATTATCACAAGGGTTCTAGTTAAACTAAGCTTCCACAAATATTAAGAGGCTCACAACAATTGGTTCCTTGATGATAGGTAGTCTCCTAGGTTGGCATTTGGTCTAGGAAATATCCTAATCATTTTCGGGCTCCAATGACTAGAAGGTCAAGATAGTAGGTTTAGTGTCGAAGGAAGGACGAGTAACTTAAGGACAAGGTTCTAGTCACCTGGCTGGCCGATGGTAGTTACCCTTGTGTATGCAACCATCATATCCATAGGAATACTCTGTATCTATCTATCAATTACGAGCTTTCGTCTTTCTAATCGGTGAAAGACAAAACGATTAAAGAGTTCAAGAGAGATGTCACTGAGTACAATTTCGTGGTTCAAAAGGCAAATGCATAATTCAAGAGGACTTGTCAAAGCAATCATGGATGAGATCCTGTATAACGCTATATCTCAATCCACGTAGGGTAATTAAAATGAAAAGCGAACCAAATGCATCATGGTTGATCTGACCGTAATACAATGATTCTGATTAGACAATATGTTAGCGGGCGTCCCCATTAAACATCTGTCTTGAATCAAGCTCGATAAAAGAGTAAGCTTGCAAAAACTAGGCTGTAATAGCAGCGTTGGTCGAGAGAGTCGACATACAAGTACGCAAGATTTTGAAAGGAGGCACGAGTGGTTCGAGTTTTGAGAGAATCAAAACCTTACCTGGTGTCATTGCTTATATAGGCATCCTACTATCCTCTGGTCTTAAGGCCTGGGTCAACTAATAGGTTATGGACTTCCGAATTCTATATTCTTGGTAAACCTATTTGTATCAGTCAATTACCTCGTTAATAGATCGCAAGGACTACGGAACGCTAGGTTGGGAGACATGCTATCCAACTTACAGAACTTCTACTAGTTTTGGCTTTGGATCTTATGGGACACATAGGGCGTCTTTCTATTCTCTATTGTATCCTAAACTTGTAATCAGTCTGAAATTGTTTTACCAAGAAGTATACCTCGCCTGTGTACTCTGGCTGTGGTAACCCTTGGTTCCGTGATTCAGATGTGATAGGCTATCCGGTACTCTACTCTATATTGACACAAGGGTATTTAAGATCTAAAGAGATCAACGAGAACATAGTTTTAGCAATGTTCCACAACCTGCGATTCTTTCGGAATAATTTAAATTCTGTGGGTTGTGCCTCGCCAGTGCGCTGCTGGCTGCAGTGAACCCACATCTCCATTCTCAGATAATTGACGACAGTGCGCTGCTGTCTAACCATTCCTTTAACTATATCCGTAAAATTTAGGGGCTTCTAGAGATTCAAACAGGTTGATTAAAAATAGAGTGTAGGTATTTGTCCTATCAGTCACAACACTTAAAATAAAAGGGTTAATATGAAGAAAATAACTAAAGACGAAAGTAATACAAACATTCTAGTATCTATTTCATGTGCATTTCAATGGTTGAGGGAAAATCTCAAATCAATCTACCTCGAGATTTGCACACGAATTGCAGAATCAGAAATTATAAACTAAATCCTTACAGCAAAAGAGAATTTGAATAGACAGTTCTAATTTATGATATGAATTTCATATATAGATAGAGCAAAAGAAAACTGAACAGGTTATCAAGATTATAGCCTTAATTATGGAAAAGCCTAACTAATCAAGTGAGTAGTATAATCATATTGAATTACATTGTCATATCAAAAGTAAAAGTGCACCTATAGAGATCTAGCAAATTATCTAAATCGCATGGCCTATCTAATAACCTTAACTACCAACGGTCAATTTGAACAAGGGACTCCTAGTCGTAGTTATTCTCCTAAATTATTTTAATCCTAATTGTGAATGAGCATTTTCCTGAGCGCAGGCTCGCAATAATACGACTATCGTACTATCACGAGTTCGCATAATTTACGAAAACAGACCTGCATGGGCCACCACAAAAACTTGTCACGACCCGCACCCGCTTTTTCGGATACGAGACGTGTCCAAGCCAGCCTACGCCGCAGAGTCGGCGGTAGAACGCTGTCAAGCCCGCAAGAAATAAATGCTCAAAAATACAATATTTGCTGCTCATTCACAATTCTAAATTTATTACAACATTTCTATTTAAAGAAAATACAAAGATTTTACAATTGGTGAAAATAACAACTAGTTCCACTATCTAGGTCGGCCTCAGCATACCCAAGTCTTCCCAATGCTATGAGTGATCGCGGCTAAACCTGAAAAATATTGGTTTCTAGTCAGGAATGGAATAAGTACACAAACCGACGGCAATGCAAAACACAATAGAATTAACAAGACATGAAAATAGCATATGGAATATGAAAGCTAGTAAGAAAACTGATGACATAGCACGATAGCGAAGTAAACAAGGAAAAACTAATAAAAGACATCTATCTAGGTGGTGTGAAATATCTGTTTCAACATGTGGACGGCTAGGGGGTAAATAAGGCACACTGCACGTGTCGTGCGCAGCGGCTAGCATTCAAGAATAGTCATATTGGGATATTTCTGGGTAGTCCACATGTATACTAAGATATTTTCCCTCCCGACTACTCTGTGTGACGAGCGTGTCAACAAGCAGCAAGATATATGTATAGACATGAAATGAGAAAACTACTATGAATCGAAAGCAATCAGAAAGTGCACTTGCCTGAGGTCCTTAGCAGGAGAAACCAATAACACTATACCACTCAATGAGCCACAATCAGTCAACACATGTAGAAGTCTTTGGATGCTGAAATAAACAGTACCAACGTTCTCAGAATAGTTAAATTAGCTAGGATTGCCTGTCCTTAAGTCCAATTCTGGACACAGGGGCAAAATAATAATTTCGGGCAAAAACGATGTCCGCCGTTGGACCCGCTTTGCACCGAAATGCGTGCCAGAGTCAACGGTCTCTAAAGTCGTCAAACTACATGTCTACGGATCCGGTTTTCCTGATACGAACCCAACCGTATGTCCAGAGTTGGATTCCGGCGGGCCGTGCATAAAATCGTCCGTTGAGTGGAACCGCGGGACCCGCAAAACGACGATTTTATCAACGGTCTCAGAATCGGACCAAACTTGGCATACAGGACCAAAAAAATGATACGGTTCTGTTGGCGCAAGTTTCGTCTCGATCTGAAGAGCATGCACAAAGTAATTGAGAAATTTACAAAGTACACGATACGGTGAATTTCGACGGATACGCATCAAATTCGTCGCGCACACGCGACCAATTTGAATTCCATCAAAGCCCACACGACCACGAAGCCGTTACGCAGCTTTTGATGCCTTCGGTTCGTGACCACAGTTGCCCGAAATGGCG
>JANAVB010032003.1:27500-55610 GCA_029216955.1 Iris pallida
AATGGCGTGGCCGGATCTGAGCTCGGAACAGCTCAAAGAACTCCGAATCCGTGAGATGCAAGATTGGCTCGACGAAGGACGAGGCCTGGCAGAGGCAACGCCTAACCGGATCTGGTGTCAGGGTGCATGAAGAATGAGGGCGGCCGGAATTGGCTGAAGGTGGCGGAGATCGATTTCTTGGTGGAGTCGAAGCTGAGGACTCCGGTCATGTGGTGATGACGAACTCCATCAATGCTCCGGTGGCGCTTGTGATGGCGAGAATGTCGGTGGCGGCGGATCTCCGGCAAGAGTGCAGTGGTGCTTGGCCAGGAACAGTGAGGACAGAGAGAGAACAGTGGAGTGAGAATAGAGAGAAAATTGTAGAGAGAGAAAGTGGCAGGACTGTTGTTAGAACTGTACTGGAAAGTGTGTATTTATAATAAAATATTCCGTGTGTGCGTGTGTGAGAGTTGAGAGTGGCAGGACTGTAAATCAGATCTGGGTTTTTTTTTGGAAACTCATGTAACAGATTTTTCAAATTTCAAAATATTAACAGATTTCAAAATAGATTTCCAAAATATTCAATATTCAACAGATTTTCAAATACAAAATTTAGTTACTGCCAGTTAGTTAATAACTATCGGCTATTAATTAAAAACAGTTTTTCTTTAATTACTAATCAATAATTAATTCTGAAAATAATTATTCTCTTTAATATAGTTAATAGTTAACAGTTACAAAATTATTTACTTTAATATTATATGTAGAGAATAATTAATAACAGTAAAATTTACAAAATCAATTAGAATTACCAAAATTATAATTCTATACTCTTCCAAAAATCTAAGGAATTTTTCAGGACAATATTTTGAATATCAATAATTAATTACAATAAATATGAATTGATCATTAATGAGAAATATTAGAAAAAGAAATAAAGTTAATTAAAAAAATGGAATCAATTCAATAATAAAGAATTTATTACTTAAAGCCAAAATGATTCTTTTGAGAAATTTTTTAAATAATTCGGAAATATACAAAAGTAGATTTAGGGAGTCACAATAGCCCCTCTCCTGATGATGTAATCCCTGTGGACAAAATTCCTTATTTCATCAATAAGAGGCTGCCGTTAGACTATCCTGAGTATGATAAGCCTAATATAATGTATGCTGCACGGGACTGTCTAGACGTTGGTCTGTACACACGGGTGACAACCGTCCATATCCCAAATCGACTTGCTCCTGTTAAAGGCACCTGCTTCCTGGTCCCAGATAGAAGAGGATGGGATCACACGATCATCTTTGGCCGAAAAGAAGGTCCCCAATCTTTCACGCCACAAGAGTCCGATCTGGGACCCGATGCTGGAAGATTATCGCTCTACTTGTATAGTCCTCAAGCCAAGTACTTCATGCAAAAGCGGGAGTACGATATGGAGGCTACTTCGGGTTTGAATCACGGCAGCGGTCGGCGATTGCCTCTACAGCTGTCGGCACCGGCAGGGAAACCTCAGGACCATCATCACAAATCCAGACGTGGCCTGGGTTATATCACACCACCAGCAACGCCCGAAAGTTCCGATGAAGAATGTGAGTCGCACTCTCATTCGTCTGAGTCACCCATTTACGACTCTGATAGCAATATCGGAGATATATTTAGACAGACATTACCTGTCAATATGACATCCGCTGATGTCGAAGAGGAAGACGAAGACCTACTTGAACCACTTGAGTTGGAGCCGTGGGTCCAGCAACTAGACGCACAATGGGAGAAACTGCTTTGAACTTCGTGACCCTTCCCACCGAGGACGAGATTATGCAGGTTAACCTCGGCGATGAATCCTCTCCAAAGCCAATCTTCGTCAGTAAAAGCCTGACAGACGACGAGCAGGAGTCGTTGTTACAACTCGTCAGAGAATACATCGACGTCTTTGCCTGGAGATATGAAGACATGCCGGGACTAAACCCCGAGATTGCACTTCATAAGCTTAACATTTATCCGTACGCAAAACCAGTCAAACAACAACAACGGCAGTTTCGTCCAGACATCATGAATTCTATTGAAGCGAAAGTAAACAAGCTTATAGATAGTGGTTTCATCCGCAAAGAGCAGCACCCAGACTGGGTAGCCAACGTAGTACCAGTCATCAAGAAGAATGGAAGGATCCGAATTTGCATCGATTTTCGCTAATCTGAATGTGGCATGCCCTAATGGTGAATTCCCTCTTCCGATCACCGATATAATGATCGATAATGCGTGCGACTTCGAGCACATGTCCTTTATGGATGGCTTTTCAGGATACAATTAAATTAATATGTCTCTTGATGACGAGAAGCATACGTCATTCCGAACACCGATCGGCGTATATTGTTATACGGTCATGCCCTTTGGCCTGAAGAACGTCGGTGCTACATATCAACGGGCTATGAGTGTCATCTTCAGAGATTATTTGTGCAAGACGGTGGAGTGCTACGTTGACGACATCGTCGTTAAGAGCCGCTCAAAAAATGATCACTTATATGATTTGAGAATAGTGTTCGACCTCATGCGAGCGCACAACCTGAAGATGAATTCCACCAAGTCTTTCCTGGGGGTAGTCCAGCAGAAAGTTCTTGGGCTTTGTCATTACTTCCCGGGGCATTCATATAGATCCCGACAAAACAAAAGCAATCCTGGAGATGAGTCCACCAAGGAACCTCCGTGAACTCCGCGGCCTTCAGGGAAGACTAGCCTATATTAGGAGGTTTATATCTAATCTCTCAGGGCGATGTCAACCCTTCACTCAACTCATGAGAAAAGGTGTCTCTTTCGTATGGAACGAGGAATGTCAGCGTGCCTTCGATGGTATTAAAGAATACTTGACGAATCCTGCCAGTTCTGGTAGCCCCGGTCGTCAGAAAGCCCTGCCTGTTCTATGTACAGGTGATGGAACAATCCCTCGGTGCTCTGCTAGCACAGAATAATGACGCGGAACATGAACAAGCCATCTACTATCTCAGCCGAATGATGATAGGGCCAGAACATAGGTACACCGCCGTGGAGAAGGAGTGCCCTGCCCTGGTGTTTGCCATTCAAAAAATACGACACTATGTGACAGACAGACCATCCATGTTGTTTCATGAGTTAGTCCTCTCAGGGTTCTCATGACCAAGTCCGGTGCACTCAGTTCTTGTCTAGCCACCTGGGCGATAATATTATCTCCATACGACATAGTTTTTGTTCCGCAGAGGGCTATCAAAGGTCAAGCCCTGGCCGACTTCCTAGCAGCCCATCCAGGCTCAGAATCAGCCAGAATCTATGAAGAAATTTTCAACGAAGTCGTCGCTTCGAACATGACTTCGTATGACTCCATTTGGTAGATGTTCTTTGACGGCGCTTCAAGAACAGGGCCACAAGGTGATATCGTCGCTGGAGTCGGAGTAGTATCGATTTCCCCCTCTGGGTTAGTAGTCAATCGGGCATATGCTCTTACAGAACCTTGTTCGAACAACGTAGTCGAATATAACGCTTTAGTCATCGGACTCCAACTTGCAAAAAAAGTGGGGATCAAGTACCTGGATGCATATGGTGACTCACAGTTGGTTGTTAACCAGATCCGAGGTTCATACAAGGTTCGTAATGAGGACTTAATTCCCTACTATCAGACAACAATTGCCATCATTGCAACCTTAGAAGGATTCTTTATAGAACATGTTCCTAGGCTCCAAAATATCGAAGCCGATGCCCTAGCAGGTCTCGTCGCCTCCTTGGCACTTCCAAATGATACTCATCATCTAGTCGACATAACAGACCGTGATCTGGTCTGTCCCAGGAACAATCTTCAACTGGGTACAAGTTACTCCGTCCAGATAACCAACGACCTATAAGACTGGAGACGCCCGCTCATCGACTTTGTAATCTGTGGAATTCTGCCAGAGAATGCGAAGGAAGCAACTTCGATCAGAAGACGCTCCCTCAAATTCTTCTATGATACGGAGACAAAAATGTTATATCGACGATCCTACGATGGGCTACTGTTAAGATGCCTGTCAAACACAAAAGCCAAAGAAGCTTTACGTGAAGCTCATGACGGCACTTGTGGGGCTCACCAACCTGGCCCGAAATTGCAAGATCGTCTCCGCTGGATGGGTTATTACTGGCCTATAATGGTAGCAGATGCAGTTGATTATGTAAAGAAGTACAAGGCTTGCCAGATCCATACAGATTTTATACATTTACCATCTGAATTCTTGCACCCGACAGTTGCCGCTTGGCCATTTTAAGCTTGGGAAATGGACATCATTAGGCCAATCACCCCACCATTATCTAGAGGACATCGATTCATACTTGCAATCACCGATTACTTCTCCAAATGGGCGGAAGCTGTTTCGCTGGCAGAGGTTAAGACATCGGACGTGATTAGCTTCATAAAACATCACGTCATCTACCATTTTGGACTGCCCCGGAGGATTATTCACGACAATGGTCCGCAGTTCGCAAGCCTCGCATTTTATCGATTTTATGACAAAAATCGGATTCAGAATATGGCCTCGACAACATATAACCCATCGACTAATGGTCTGGCTGAGGCTTTCAACAAAACCATAATCAAGCTCCTCAAAAAGTTCGTGTCTGCAAACAAACGTGACTATAATAAAAAGCTTGGCGAGTGCTTATGGGCGTATTATACCACAATTCGGACAGCTACAGAAAATATACCGGTCTCCTTGGTTTATGGGAGCGAGGCAGTCCTCCCATTGGAGACTCGGATTCCCTCACTTCTAGTGGCCCTTACTTACCGGTTAACGTCGGACGATAACTACCGCCAACGGCTACAATAGTTGAAAGCATTAGATGAGAAGCGTTTACAAGCTCAACAAAGCATAGAGCTCTACCAAGCGCGCATCTCTCGGGCTTTCAACAAGAAAGTCAAACAGAGAATATTTCAAGTCGGCGATCTTGTCTTGGCTATTCACAGACCAATGGTCATGACTCACAAGACCCCCGGCAAATTTTAGCCCAAATGGGAGGGCCCGTTCATTGTCGAGACCTTATTCTCCAACGGCGCGTACCGTCTCGCAAAACAAAATGGAGACTTGCTCATGATGCCCATCAACGGCAACTTCCTCAAGAAATATTATGTCTAAACGACATCCTCCAACTATCTCTCAGATTGTGAGTTATGTACCCTCTGGTATCGTTGAACTTACACTATGACCTCAAATCTCTCAGATTGTGAGTTATATACCCTCAGGTACCACTGAATTTACCATCTGACTACTCCGAATGGATTCATACCTCGTCTTCTGGTCATATCTATGAACTTCCTGGGCATATATTTTCTCCACGAGAAGTTTGCCTCAAAATCTATTACCCGCACCACCAGTGCGCAGAAGGGTAATAGGTCCATAAAACTTATCCTAATCTATTACTCGCACCATCAGTACATAAAAGGGGTAATAGGTCTACAAAATTTTCCAACAGGGAAAAAAAAACCATGTCCATATTACCTATGAGTTATTTTCTCGTCCATCACAAACAAATCACCCAATACATAGAATTTCCACGTTGATAACACCTCTGAGTAGTTCTGTGTATCCCCATTTTGGCCTACTCCTACCACGTCCTTATTACCTTTGAGTAGGGAGGCTCTACTTTAGACCCATATTTACCATGTCCTCGTTACCTCTGAGTAAATATGTCGATTTTCTCTCCACTTATTATCCGTATTCGCATCGCCAGTACACAAAAAGGGTAATAAGTCCATAAAAATTATCCTAATCTATTACTCGCATCATTGGTGTATCAAAGAGTAGTAGGTCCACAAAATATCATTCAAAATCTATTTGCTCGCATTTCCAGATGCACAAAAGGGCAATAGGTCCACAAAAATCCCCCAGTGGGGTGTCCGTTATCAAATACAAATATTGTATTAGGCCCTCTAATACAAGCACCACAAAATACCACAAATAGAGAATAGAGTGAACATACCATGCTTATTCAAAATCAGTTACATTCATAGGACTACATCGACATCAGAAAATAAAGAAAGAAAAAATCTAGCAATACATAGTTTCGGTCAATTTGACAGTACTTCGCCTTCATCAACAAGCAGTTTCATGGCCCTCGAAAGAGGTCATGTTTTATTGCTGAGAAGCAAACAAGGATGTTGAATCCCCAAGGAGCTGTCTGAAGGAGGGCAAATATAGCATGCTATCCTTCCCTCCGTATTGCGGATGCCTTAGCCCCGCTCCCTCGAAGGACCATCCCTTCAAAACATCATCCCTGATGGTGGTTTTGCCTACTTGGAGATCCGTGAAGGCAGGACGTTCATAACGATGCCTGACCACCGTCCAACTCTCCGAGGTATAAAGGCCCTTCCTACCACCTAGGGAGAACTCTTCCGAAGCATGAAGAGTCCTGAGTTGTTTGATGTGTATGCCAAAATGGTGCAGGGAAAACTCTTTCGAAGCATGAGAAGTTCTGAGCTGTCTGATGTATGTGTCAGAATGGTGTATTTTCACTCTATCGTCGACACCGATCCTGGAGAAGTTTGCCATCCAGATCCCTACAAAATGTGGAAGTAAGGGGGGCTTAGCACCAAAAAGAAAACAAAGGACTCTGTTCTTTTTCAGTTATGCGGCCAAAGTAGAACCCATACGGCCTAAAACGTTATGAGGTTGGCTTCATGAAAGTACTCATGCAGCTCAGGTCATGAAGCATTTAGGCGGCTCAGTTATGAAGTGCTAATGCGGCTCAATTATGAGGTACTTATACGGCTTAGTCATAAAATACTCATGCGGCCCAATACTCGTGCAGATCAGTCACGAGGCAATCATGCGGCCCAGCCATACAATATTCATGCGGTACGATCATAAAGTGCTCATGCGGCACCTATGCGGCTCAGTCATGAAATGTTCATGCAGATCAATCTTGAGGCACCTATGCGGTTCAAGTTCGAATGAACAGCGGCTATACGGCTTAGTCCATGCGGCCCTATCATACAGAACACATGTGGTCCAAATGAGATAGGGCATGCATCGACTAGGCTTAAAGCAGAAGCAGTATATGACAGGGTCGCGCATGAAATATGCGCTATGGCCATTCAAAATTTCAGTCGTCATCTGCCCACCATCCTTACTCTTGAAAGGGAGTTGCACGTCGGGATGAATAGAAGGAGCGTCTGTCGCTCTCGACGGAGAAGCAAGTCTCTTCCCTTTGGCTGCCGCACCAGTCGACCTGGAAGCTTTTGGAGCCATAACAGAAAGTATGATGAAGTCGAAGGAGAAGAAGGTGAAAGAGGAAATCTCTCTCCGAATGACCCCTATTTATAGAGTTGCTAAAAAGTGCCGCTTCGACTCTCGAGATCATTAACGACAATGACGACGTTCGGGGACTTTATCCCTAATACCCGTCAAGCGTCTCTTCGGTTATCGAGATCATTAAAGATAAGTATTGACGTTTGGGGACTTTATCCCTAGTAACCGTCAACTTTATCTCGAAAAGAGATCCACAACCGAATCAAAAAAATTAAATACAGCAGTGACGGCTGGCAGACTGATGAGATCTCCCTGCGGCTCAAAAATTCCCTGCAACTGGAAGACTTCCTGCGGCTTGACATATTTCCATGCTTCTTGTTCAAAATATTCCAAATTTATAATTTGAAAACTTTGAAGGGGGTCTTATAGAAGCATAGAAAATATGGGGTTCATAGCGGATCACAAATTGTCACATATGTACTTTGGACGAAACAGATCCGTATAAAGGATAGCCGCAAGACCGATTCAATGGTTTATGCGGCCCGTCAACAAAAACAGCTGCAGAAGAAAGATATACGGCCAAGAGGAGCAGTTCGCCTGATAAAGCTGACAAGTCCTGTCAAAACTGACAAAAGTGACAGCTCTAACACTTTGACAAAAAGATAAGACGTGAGACGTCACCAAAAGCAGGGTTCATACGCTTTCATGCGGCCAGAAGGAGTATCATGGTCCTTATTCGGCTCAAACATATGCGGCCCCAAACTTCATGCAGCCAAAGGTGACTGTGACCTAAGCCGCATGAGTTTTATGCGGCCAAAATACAGAATCTATGCATGTGGGCTAAGGAAGCTTGTGACTTAAGCCACATGAGTCTCATACGGCCCTACATGGCCGAAAACTGAGAGACTCAAGCGGCTCAAAATGATTCTTGCGACAGGACACGTGGCAGGCTGACCAAGTCCTAATAACTCTCTTGGGATACATTTGTCTCCTAGGCGATGTATCCGCTATAAATCCTTGTAACTTGTATCTGGATAAGCCTGGATAGCTGCAGGGCTTGTGACTGTAGGAATATCTCGTTGCATCTTGTTAGTAATTAGTCTTGTAATAACCTTAGTTAGCTAATGTATCAAGCCGTACTTATTGCTTGGCCGTGTTTGATGAATGGTGTCAGTCCAGTCCAGTCTAGTCTCGTTATTGCGCCACCGCTACTGTGTTGTTTCGTCGAGAATTTGATCTTCGTAACGAAGAAGAGATCCTCGCCGACACCACGTCGTGCTTTTCTCGCCGCCACTGGGAATAGTGAAGCCACACTTCGTGCCGCTGTCAATCACTATGGAAGAGACTACTGTAACTCCATGAGGAATCCATGGCCGATCAGAGCTAGGGCTGGCAAGAGAAGTTTCAAGGAAGGAGGAAGAATGGGGAAAGGGAGTTAGGAATTGGTATGGCCTCGCCAATGGAGACTATAGTATTAGCCCAATAATTATATAATATTTTTGAATATGGCTAATCAATTAAGTTTAATATAATGACGTCACTAATATTCATGTAATCACTATCATGCTGATACTTTAACTTAGCGTTGTCCTAATGTTCTATAACATATTTCTATGTGTTGTATCATAATGCATCATAGTGTTTTACTTTATTCGCCTAACATGTATTTGCAGACATGCAGTAAGCATGATCAAACATGATCAAATCAGGACATATACAATAGAGAATTATTAATTGGCCGAAGACGACGTTATAAAAGGAGATTTCTTTCGACGACCGCCGTCAAGAAAAAAGGTATCTTTAGGTCTGCTCAAATATTAGAAGAAAGGCATCATCAAAGTGCTCTTGGTTTTCCTATTTTATCAATATAATTTTCATATTTATTGAGTCTAGGAATACGATGTACACTGCATCGTACTGGCAAATAGGATATCCAAGAAACATTTTTAAAATATCCTTTTATTTTGAAAACAAGCCCACTTACAAAAGCTCAAACTACTTCCTAACTTCTTGACTTTTTAAAAATCTCAAAAACCAAATTGCAAAAACCCTAACATAACTCCAACAGAATTCGGCCCGAGTTCGGCCTGAATTTGGCCAGAGTTCGGTTAGTGTTCGTTGGATTTTGAACTTGGTCTTCCTACAGTTACGAATCTTGTCGAGATTTTCTCATAGAGTTCTGCCCGAATTCTGACAAACTTCTGCCTTTAGAAAAACTATAAATAGAGAAGAATTTTGATCATTTTAACTTACTCATTCACTTTATTATCTCTTCTCTCTAAGCCTAATACGTTCTTTCAAAGTGTTCTGAGCTATTCATTTTTAAATTCCAAGTCAGTTATAATCCTCTAGTCGATTTGCCAGTGCGGTACGGTTTAGAAGCTTCAGAGAGATTGTAATCAGAGGCTTGATTGAAGAAAGACACTTCACAATTGAAGTTGGTCGAGTACTTCGGATCAAAGCTCGCGTTATAGAAGTTGCAAGGACTTCAGATGAAAACTTGCGATGATTTTCCATAGTGGATTCAACTGGAAGCTAGAGTTCTTCCTCCAGGACTAGTCCTCACAAGAAGAAAACCAATATACATCGCCATGTTTGTGTTTGCTCTCTGCTCTCTATTTTTTATTTACGTATCTATGATATATATTCTGTGATCTTGTTACTAACAATTTTTTAAATAGCAAATTTCGTTGCCTACTCTATAAACCCCCCTCTAGAGTATAGCGCTTTACATCTCGTTCCTACAATTGGTATCTACATATAGGCTTGGTCCAAGTCAAGTCTGGCTTAAACCTAGGCTATGGGCTTAGCCCTAAAGAGTTGATTTAACCTATGGCTAACTAAAAGCTTCTAAAAATTTATTTGAATACTTGAAAAATAATAAAAATAGATGAAGGATGACTAAGTCTTTATTAGAGAAGATGGGGTTACAAATCTACTCTCCTTTAAAAAATTTGTCCTCAAAATTTTAAGAAAGGTAGTGCACATCATATCTCAAATAGATAGGGATATCTCTTTCTCATCTCATTCTCTCTCTCCTATGTAGACTCTCTTGGAGAGTGGTGCCTCCAAGTAACCTGAATTAGTGGAATCGTATGACTGCGCACCTTCTTATCCCTGCGGTCAAATATCTCTATAGGCTACTCTGAGTAAGTGAGGTTGGGGCCCACCTCAAGCTCTGAATGGTCAAGTAATGACTAGGATCATCTATGTACCCCCAGAGCTGGGAGACATGGAACACATTATGTACTCCCTCCAGGTTATGTGGCAAAGCTAATCTGTAGGCGACTGCCCCTACCTTGCTTATTGTCTCAAAGGGTCCAATAAACCTTGGACTGAGCTTCCTGTCTCTACCAAATCTGACAAAGCCCCGAGTCAGTAAAATTCTCAGAAATATAAAATCTCTAACTACAAACTCCAAAGGTCTTCGACTACTGTATGCCCAAAGCTTCTGTCGGTCCTGGGCTATCCTCGGATGATATTGAATCTGTCTAACCTTGTCCACAGCATACATAACCATCTCAAGTCCTAAGCAGTAGTCTTTCACAAACATCATCCCATGACAAAGGTGAACGACATCGACGACCATATAATACCTCAAAAGGAGTCATGCCAATGCTAGTCTGATACCTGTTGTTGTGGACAAACTCTACTAAATGTAGATGATCCTTCCAAAATTTAGAGCACAAGTCCTCGCGTCACCTCTGTTTTCTGCTATACGTATTTCCAGTATACGTGTACGGAATCTTGACCTGTATTTTTATTTATCTGGTCTTGCTAGCTAATTTTTGGTTTAATCTTGTTTAGACTCATCATGGCATGTCATTATTTGACTTGGTTCATTATTTGGTTTGGGTTGGTTATCCTATGGTTCATCATGTAAACCCCTACCTACCACCATCCCCATTTAAAACCCCACCTACTTTTCTCTCTCCTCATTATTCTCCATAAACTTCTTCTCCTCCATTAAAAACCTCTCCCCCTCCATAGGCAAGTGCACCTTGCTCTCACTCAAGAACCCATTTTGATGGTTCGATGGATTCTTAGCATGATTCTAAACCATTTTAGAACTTGGAAATTTTCATTTGGTGCACGGGTTTTTGTAGATCTAGGAAATCGCCTTTTTCAGAAATTTGAAGTTTTGATCTATTTAACTTTTTCATTTGCATGTTTTGATGGTTTTATGTCGTAGAGAGTTTCGTTCTACCCCATTTTGACCTAAGGAAGTCTGAATTTGGACTCCGGACGGAGATTTGGCGGAGTTTCGAAGTTTTCGGCTATGGTCCGTTCTTCCCGGATTCGTCGGAAAGACGAAGAGTGCCCTGCTTGGGCGCATGGACTTGTCATGCACCCAAAGCAGCCTCTCTACTCTAGTGGGTGCATATTCCATCATGTGGGCGCATAGTGTGCCACATGTAGGCGCATAGACTCGAGTTGGCGCATAAGCCTTCACGACTTGTCACCTCATTCACCCTTAGCCTTTGGCCACAAGGGGTTCAACCCATGCTTGGGCGCATAGGGCATGATCCCTTGGGCACATAGAGTGTGTTCCCCTTCTAGTAGGCGCATATATATAGCCAGTGTAGGTGCATGACTTGTGTAAGGCACATGGCCTTCACACGTAATGCACAAACACCTTCTCTATTCCTTGGCACTTGGCCATGCAAGTGCCTTGGCCATATAGGCACCCATGCTTGGGCGCATAACTTCCCTCATGAGGGCACATAGGGGCTCCTATGTGGGCGCACATAGCCCCTTCACTTGGGCACATGGAAGCCATGACCCTCATGCTTTGGCTTTTGCATGGTTTGGCTTCTTGCATCTTTTGAGACTTGTGATTTTATGCGATTCTCTCGCGATTGATCTTCATGACACGACATTACTCGTGCATGCCACGGCTAGGCATGGCACGACTCGACACGGTACGACTTGTGCAAGTCGTAGTACGACTTGGCACGACGTGGCACGATTAGCACGATTTTATTTGATCATGGCACGACTTTCTATGTTTTTGCTAATATAGAGACACGACATGACTTGTGCAAGCCGTGGCACGGCTTAGCATGATTTGGCATGTATGTGGCCTTCATGTAGGTGCATAGAACCCCGTAGGCGCATAGCCTTGGGGCACACAATGATTTGGCATTTTGCCTTTTTGCCATAATATGTACTTTTCCCTATATGCTGCCATGTCCTTTGGCTTTATTACATTTCATGATATAAGCTATGTTGTCTTTCTTACATCGGTGGCCCGTTAGGGTGCACTCAGGATATGTCTCTTTTGCTTACATGATGATATGTGATATGATCATGACCATGATATGTGAATATGAAATGATGAATGACATGTAATGAACCATGATGGCATCCCGTTGTGGCACGCCCCTAACAAGTACTAAGTACAAGTAACGTAACAGGACAGTGGCCCATTGTGACACACTCTTGACAAGAATATGACAAGTAACATGACAAGATGGTGACCCGTTGTGGTGTACCCCTGATGAGTAATCTTGACAAGATAACCCATGAATGCTGTTGCGACGGCTAACTGGACATGCTAATCATGACACCGTGGGTGATTGTATTGAATGTGCTTGTATAAGCTACCAGTCTGTTTTGCATCATGTCTAGGGCTTGTGTCCCTGGTTACCACTGTCAGGGATTCATACTGAATCTGACTAGGTTAATGACTAGATTGATCAAGTAGTTCATATAGAGAGGTATTTCGGCTACAAGCAATCCCGTTATCTGGGCGTCTTCCTGATAGACTTGTAGCCTGCCGACGAGTAGGGCACATTTCCAGCTCACTGTTATGTGGAGCACTTCAAGCAACGATTACTAAGCATACTGTCATGTGTTGCACTCAAGTCACCTAACAAGTCAAGACAACTCTTAACATGAACCTTGCGTCTGGATAACCTGGATAGTCTGCAGAGCTTGTGGCCGTAAGGAATCCTCATTGCATCTTGCTAGTAACTAGGCTTGTGATAACCAAGTTAGTTAAAGTATCAAGCCGTACTCTCGTTTGGCCGTGAATGATTGGATGGAGTCCCATCTTGTCTAGTCTTGCCTAGACCCAATACATGACTATCTCTGGACATGATTGTTTATGCTTTACTTTATCGATAATTGGTTAAAGTTCTGTTCAGGTGAAGGGTTACAACCCCGGTTCTTGTTTGGTTTACGGTTGTAACTTGGTAACCGGAATAGTCCTTTAGTTATCTTATCGTTTATCACCTTGTTATCTCTAACGCATGTCTTATGTTATTTCATCTATACTTTATGTGCTGATATGCTGGTTTTAGTTCTTAAGTGAAGCCTCCCTTGTGGCACTTGCTCTTTCTGGGGTCTGACCTAGCTGGTTTTGTATGGCCAAATTTCGGAGTAGCACCCGAGGATCTTCCAGTCTTCCTGCCAGATGGTGACCACTAGGCGCAATCCTGGCAATGAGTGGGTTCTATTTTGCTCTCCCACTCCCTTGTTAAAATATTCTTTTGAGGCGTTTAGCCGCCGAGCAAGTGTTAGCTCATTTGCAACTTTACTTACTGTCTGTCTACGGGCTGTAACATGATTGACAAATCCTAGGGTTGATCATGTATGACTGAAACTCTTGCTAGTCTTCGTATTTTGTATGACTAGCTTCATGATCATCTGAATATGTAATGTATGGGATGCCTTACTTTGTATGTCTGATGATCTACCATCTTGTTACATTTACATGCTTGCTTGAGATTGAGACACTAGGCGTGTTCTTGACCATAGGAGACTGATGGCTTGTAGTAAACCCTCATGCATTTAGACAGCTGTGACCGTATTGCGAGATGGGATTCACTTCAATGTACATAGCTGGCTGTGTCTGTCCTCCGCTCTTCAGTATTCTGGTTTTGAGGCGTGACACGGTTTAAGTGGTGGCCCATGCAGGTCTTGTAAATCAAGACGAGTGAGGGTTTCACTGGATAGATGTCTTAGTACTCGTCCTTGATCTCCACTCGTGCCTTTTAATCTATCTGAAATCTTGACCTGATCACATGTTTACATCTTCGATCTATCATGGTCCTTCCTTATTGTTCCCTATGTCGTTTCTTCATCGGCATTGTTCCTGGTCCTACCGATCGGCAAAGCGAAGCACCTCCCGTGGACCAGTAGCAACCGGGAGACCAAGCCTAGCACTCAGGGGTAGCCTCCAGAGTCATGCCTACTAAAGGTCAAAGCCACTAGTTCAGCCAGTCCAGCCTGAAGAGCCTGATGATGGAACCCTGGTGGGTCTCATCAGGGAATTTCTTGCATCTCAAGATCGTCGGGGCGATGCCCTGCACCAGGCAGTACAAGATGCCATGGGCTGCGTTGATTATCAAGGGAACAATACGGCCAACAGTTTCAAGCGCCTGAACCCTCCCTTCTTCGACGGCAGTGAAGACGCTATTGTAGCTGATGCGTGGCTCCAGGACTTCGAGATCATCTTAGATGCAGCCAAGACTCTAGATGGTGAGAAGGTAGCTGTAGTGCGCCTGCAGTTATTGGACCTAGCCCGCACCTGGTGGGCGATGATAGCAGTTGGGTTGACGACACCTGTTCCATGGGTGGTATTCAGTGACAAGTTTCAGATCAAGTACTTCGATGCTTTAGCTCGGCACGACCTATAGACGAGGTTCACCAATCTCAGGCAGATGAGCAGGACATTCGATGGATTTGGTCGAGTTTTCAAGACTGGGTCAGTTTGCTCCCACCTTGGTGGCAACAGAGTTTGACCGAGCGCAGCAATTCCAGCAGGGACTCCACCTAGAGATCATTCTAGCAGTGGAGCAGTTTAAGCATCAGACTTTTGATGCTGTTTTGCGAGCAGCGAAGAGGCATGAGTATACTTCTCAGAGGATTGTGGACAAAACTGGAGGACGGAAGTGGTCCCATGGTCAAATGACCCAGTCCTCAGCCCCAGCCCTGGCAGCTAGGGCCTTGACCATTGGAGCTCCGAGGAGGGCAACATCAGTTACGTCGGTTCAGCACTCGACTCCGACGTACCCTCAGCAGCAGAAGCGGAGGAAGTCTTCCCCAATGGGTTACACTCATTGTGGGAAGCCAGGGCATGTAGTATCAGAATGTCGTCGAGCACAAGATTTATGTTTGGTTTGTGGGGCATCGATCATATGGTAGAGTCCTGCGCAGAGAGCCGGTTCATCCTCATCGACCCAGACTAATCCCTCGGTGAGGGGACCAGCACCAGTACAGCAGCAACAGTACCAGCCTCCGAGGCCATTGCCACCTCAGGCTCAAGCATTCCAGCAGCAGACCGCAGCAGTATGCCCAGGCCCAAGCTCAGATTCAGAACCGCCAGAGAGGTTTCCAGCAGAGGGGACCAGCACCCAGAGGGCAAGGTCAAGCGATGGCTTTGACCGTAGAGGAGGAGTTGGCATCAGGTGAGGTGGTGGCAGGTACCATTCTCGTCAACTCTTTTCCTCTATCAGTATTTTTTGATTTGGGTGCATCACATTCATTTATGTCAGCACGATTCGCGACACGGATAGGACAGGAGCCCGAGTCATTATTAGTAAGGCTCAATATACTTACTGGTAACGGTCTTGTGGAGTAGTTAGAGTGTTTTCCTCGTGTCAAATCGTAGTTAGCGGTAGAGAGTTTCCCGCTAGGTTGATAGAATTCCTGATGGCCGATGATGATATGGTCCTAGGGATGGATTGGCTGAGGGACCAGTATGCTAGAATAGATTGCCATATCGACAAGATTATGTTTAGTATTCCTGGTGAGCTAGAGTTTTCATTTCTCCGAGGCGGAGTAGAACCTTCTTCCCCAGCATTACGGATGGCAGTAGCAGCAGCAGTTCAGTTTCCCAGAGTTGTAAAAGACTTTTCTGACATGTTTCCCGAAGAACTTCCAGGCATGCCCCCAGAGAGAGAGATCGAGTTCACCATTGATTTGATTCCCGGATCAGCACCAGTGTCAGAGAGGGTCTGTAGGATGGTGCATTCAGAGTTGGAGATCTTGTACAATATGATGGAAGAACTTAGAACCAAAGGATTCATTCGTGCTAGCGGATCACCTTGGGGAGCTCCGATACTTCTTGTGAAAAAGAAGGATGGTACGTCAAGATTATGTATTGATTATCATACCTTAAACTCTGTAACAATCAAGAACAGATATCCTCTACCAAGATAGATGACTTATTTGATCAGTTCAAGGGAGCGGCAGTATTCTCAAAGATTGACTTGCAGTCAGGGTACCATCAGATCAGAGTCAGAGAGCAGGACATCCCGAAGACAGCATTCAGATTGAGGTATGGATATTGGGAGTTCCTTGTTATGCCATTTGGAGCAACCAATACGCCAGCCGTATTCATGGACCTCATGAATCGTATCTTCATGCCGTATTTGGACCAGTTCGTGATAGTGTTTATAGACGACATCTTAGTCTATAGCAAAAGTGAGGTGGAGCATGAGCAGCATCTTCGTGTGGTTCCTCAGATTCTCAGGGAGCAGCAGTTGTACGCGAAGTTCAGTAAGTACGAGTTTTGGTTGGATCGTATCTCGTACTTAGGTCACATCATCACCAGAGATAGGGTGGAAGTGGACCCCCAGAAGATAGTTGCCATAGAGACATGGCCAGTTCCCAGCACTATCGTGAAAGTTCGGAGTTTCCTTGGATTGGCTGGTTATTATCGGCGGTTTGTGTCAGACTTTGCTCGAATTTCAACGTCGTTGATGTAGTTGACCCGCAAGGATGTGCAGTTTGCTTGGACAGCAGAGTGTCAGAGTTCATTTGAGAAGTTGAAGCAGAGATTGATGACGGCCCTCATTCTCACTCTTCCCAATGGGATGGAAGGATTTTCAATTTATTGTGATGCTTCAGGCAGAGGACTGGGATGCGTATTGATGCAACATGGTAAGGTAGTCGCTTATATGTCACGTCAGCTTCGTGACAATGAGAGGAATTATCCTACCCATGACTTAGAATTAGCAGCAGTAGGTTTTACATTGAAGCTTTGGAGGCATTATTTATATGGAGATCGGGTGAAGATTTTCACTGACCACAAGAGTCTTAAGTATGTGTTTATCCAGACGGATCTCAACATATGTCAGAGGAGATGGTTAGAGCTACTTGTGAATTATGATATCAACTTGCAGTATCATCCTGGGAAGGCCAACGTTGTTGTAGATGCATTGAGCAGGAGAGCCGGAGTTTATTTTCTAACAGCACAGCCAGAGTTGTTAGTAGATCTTCAGAGGATGGGTATTGAAGTTGTTCTTCCTTCCAGTGTGGCATTGATGGCCAGTATGCAAGTTCAGTCCAGTATAGTTGAGAGGATCAAGTTAGCCCAGTCAGCGGATTCTAAGCTTCAGCGGCTTAGGGCAGAATGTGTAGCAGGAGAAGACCAGAGCTATGTATTCATGAGGATGGTACACTTCGACATGGGAGGCGTCTTTGTGTACCCAGTGAAGATATCAGATAGGAGATCATGGCAGAAGCTCACAGTTCTCAGTATTCGATTCATCCCGGTGGTACGAAGATGTATCATGATATTCGACAGCATTTTTGGGCGAATGGCATGAAGAGGGAGATAGCCCGATTTGTCTCTCGTTGTTTGGTTTGTCAGCAAGTTAAAGTCGAACATCAGAGACCGGCTGGACTTCTTCAACCTTTACCGATCTCAGAATAGAAATGGAGCACATTACCATAGATTTTGTGACTGGATTACCTAAATCCTCAGCTGGAAGAGATACTATCTGGGTTATAGTTGACAGACTCACGAAGGTAGCTCATTTTATCCCTTTCAGAATCGATCAGTCGACGGATCAGCTTGCAGAGATGTACCTCAGGCAGATAGTCAGATTGTATGGAGTACCAGTCAGTATTGTGTCCGACAGAGATTCGAGATTCACCTCGCACTTTTGGTGGAGTCTTCAAGAAGGTTTGGGACTCGTCTCAAGTTCAGTTCAGCCTACCATCCGTAGACAGATGGTCAGTCAGAATGCACGATCCAGACTCTTGAAGATATGTTGCAATCATGTACACTTGACTTTGGTAGTTCGTAGGAAGATCCTTCATCTCGTAGAGTTCTCCTATAACAATAGTTTCCAGGCCAGTATCCAGATGGCGCCCTTTGAAGCCTTGTACGGCAGGAAATGCGATCTCCTTCAGCTTGGGATGATATCGGTGAGAGGCAAATACTTGGACCAGAGATGGTGACGAGGACTGTTGAGATGGTCAGACAAGTCAGAGATTATCTTCAAATTACTCAAGATCGCCTGCGTCATTGGGCCGATTCTCATCAGCGTCCCCTTGAATTTTCTATCGGCGACCAAGTATTCCTTAGGATCTCACCTACCCGTGTCGTCATTCGTTTCGGCGTGCGGGGAAAGCTTAGTCCTAGGTATATAGGACCGTTCGACATCCTGGAGCGAGTAGGTGATGTGTCCTATCGTCTCGCTCTTCCGCCGTCGCTACGTGAGATGCATGATGTCTTCCATATATCTCAATTGCGAAGGTATATCCCGGATCCGAGTCATGTCCTTGATCATTCAGAATTAGTTGTTGGTACCAACCTTTCGTATGAGGAAAGACCCGTATCCATATTGGACCGAAGAGAGAAGATACTCAAGAACAAGACTATAAAGTTAGTCCGTATTGCTTGGGGTCATCACTCTTTGGGTGAGTCAACGTGGGAGCGTGAGGATGATATTTGATCGCGATATCCCGACCTGTTTGACTCGTAAGGTATAATGTCTTCCTTATGCCTTATGTTTTTAAATTCTTGCTTGCATGAATGATTGCTTGATTGATTGCTTAGTTATAACTTGCCAGTGATTAGTATATTGACATCTCTAGCCTCTTCATTAAATTCCGAGGACGAAATTCTTTTAAGGTGGGTAGAGTTGTCACCTCCGTTTTTTGCTATACGTATTTCCAGTATACGTGTATGGAATCTTGACCTGTATTTTTATTTATCTGGTCTTGCTAGTTAATTTTTGGTTTAATCTTGTTTAGACTCATCATGGCATGTCATGGTTTGACTTGGTTCATTATTTGGTTTGGATTGGTTTAATCCTATGGTTCATCATGTAAACGCCTACCTACCACCATCCCCATTTAAAACCCCACCAACTTTTCTCTATCTTCATTATTCTCCATAAACTTCTTCTCCTCCATTAAAAACCTCTTCCCCTCCATAGGCAAGTAACCTTTCTCTCACTCAAGAACCCATTTTGGTGGTTCCAATGAATTCTTAGCATGATTCTAAACCACTTTAGAACTTGGAAATTTTCATTTTGGTGCATGGGTTTTTGTAAATCTAGGAAATGGCCTTTTCGGAAATTTGAAGTTTTGATCTATTTAAGTTCTTCATTTGCATGTTTTAATGGTTCCATGTAGTAGAGAATTTCGTTCTACCCTATTTTGACCTAAGGAAGTCCGAATTTGGACTCCGGACGGAGATTTGGCGGAGTTTCGAAGTTTTCGACCATAGTTCGTTCTTCCCGGATTCGTCGGGAAAACGAACAGTGCACTGCTTGGGCGCATGGACTTGTCATGCGTCCAAAGCAGCCTCCCCACTCTAGTGGGGCATATGCCATTATATGGGTGCATAGTGTGCCACATTTAGGCACATAGACTCGTGTTGGCGCATAAGCCTTCACGACTTGTCACCTCATTCACCCTTAGCCTTTGGCCACAAGGGGTTCAACCCATGCTTGGGCGCATAGGGCATGATCCCTTGGGTGCATAGAGTGTGTTCCCCTCCTAGTGGGCGCATATATGTAGCCAGTGTGGGTGCATGACTTGTGTAAGGCACATGGCCTTCACACGTAATGCACAAATACCTTCTCCATTCCTTGGCACTTGGCCATGCAAGTACCTTGGCCATGTAGGCACCCATGCTTGGGCGCATAACTTCCCTCATGTGGACGTATAGGGGCTCCCATGTGGGCACATATAGCCCCTTCACTTGGGCACATGGAAGCCATGACCCTCATGCTTTGGCTTTTGCATGTTTTGGCTTCTTGCATCTTTTGAGACTTGTGATTTTATGCGATTCTCTTGCGATTGATATTCATGACATGACACGGCTCGTGCGTGCCATGGCTAGGCATGGCACGACTCGACACGGTACGACTTGTGCAAGTCGTAGTACGACTTGGCACGACGTGGCACGATTAGCACGATTTGTTTGCTCATGGCACGACTTTTTATGTTTTTGCTAATATAGAGACACGACACGACTTGTGCAAGCCATGGCACAGCTTAGCACGATTTGGCATGTATGTGGCCTTCATGTAGGCGCATAGAACCCCATGGGTGCATAGCCTTGGGGCACACAATGATTTGGCATTTTGCCATAATATGCACTTTCCCCTATATGCTGCCATGTCCTTTGGCTTTATTATTTTTTATGCTCTAAGCTATGTTGTCTTCCTTAATCGGTGGTCGTTAGGGTGCACTCAGGATATGTCTCTTTTCTGCTTACATGATGATATGTGATATGATCATGACCATGATATGTGAACACAAATAACGAATGACATGTAATAAACCATGATGGCGGCCCGTTGTGGCGCGCTCCTAACAAGTAACAAGCACAACTAACGTAACAGGACAGTGGCCCGTTGTGGCGCACTCTTGACAAGAACATGACAAGTAACATGACAAAATGGTGACCCATTGTGGTGCACCCCTGACGAGTAATCTTGACAAGATAACCCATGAACGCTGTTGCGACGGCTAACTGGACATGCTAATCATGACACCGTGGGTGATTGTATTGAATGTGCTTGTATAAGCTACCAGTTTGTTTCGCATCATGTCTAGAGCCTATGTCCCTGGTTACCACGGTCAGGGATTCATACTGAATCTGACTAGGATAATGACTAGATTGATCAAGTAGTTCATATAGAGAGGTATTTCGGCTATAAGCAATCCCATTATCTGGGCGTCTTCCTGATGGACTTGTAGCCTGCCGACGAGAAGGGCACATTTTCAGCTCACTGTTATATGGAGCACTTCAAGCAACGATTACTAAGCACACTGTCATGTGTTGCACTCAAGTCACCTAACAAGTCAAGACAACTCTTAACATGAACCTTGTGCCTGGATAACCTGGATAGTCTGCAGGACTTATGGCAGTAAGGAATCCTCATTGCATCTTGCTAGTAACTAGGCTTGTGATAACCCAAGTTAGTTAAAGTATCAAGCCGTACTCTTGCTTGGCCGTGAATGATTGGATGGAGTCCCATCTTGTCTATTCTTGCTAGACCTAGTACATGACTATCTCTGGACATGATTGTTTATGCTTTACTTTATCGATAATTGGTTAGAGACTAAGTTGTGTTCAGGTGAAGGGTTACAACCCCGGTCCTTGTTTGGTTTACGGGTTGTAACTTGGTTACCGGAATAGTCCTTTAGTTATCTTATCGTTTATCGCCTTGTTATCTCTAACTCATGTCTTATGTTATTTCATCTGTACTTTATGTGCTGATATGCTGGTTTTAGTTCTTAAGTGAAGCCTCCCTTGTGGCACTTGCTCTTTCTGGGGTCTGATCCAGCTGATTTTGTATGGACAAATTTCGGAGTAGCACCCGAGGATCTTCCAGCCTTTCTGCCAGATGGTAACCACTAGGCGCAATCCTGGCAACGAGTTGGTTCTATTTTGCTCTCCCACTCCCTTGTAAAATATTCTTTTGAGTCGTTTAGCCGCCTAGCAAGTGTTAGCTCGTTTGCAACTTTACTTACTGTCAGCCTACGGGCTGTAACATGATTGACAAATCCTAGGTTTGATCATGTATGACTGAAACTCTTGTAGTCTTCGTATTTTGTATGACTAGCTTTATGATCATCTGAATACGTAATGTATGGGAATCCTTACTTTGTATGTCTGATGATCTACCATCTTGTTACATTTATATGCTTGCTTGAGATTGAGACACTAGGCGTATTCTTGACCATAGAAGACTGATGGCTTGTAGTAAACCCTAATGCATCTAGACAGCCGTAACCGTATTGCGAGGTGGGATTCACTTCAATATACGTAGCTGGCTGTGTCTGTCCCCCACTCTCCGTATTATGGTTTTGGGGCATGACACCTCGGCATATCTTCCAATGTCTGAATGCTCCTTTTTGACTGTCCATCAGTCTGGGATGACAAGCAGTGCTGAATTTGAGCTGCGTTCCCAAACTCTTATGCAAGCTTCTCCAAAAGTAAGAAGTGAATCTATTGTCTCGGTCTGAGACGATGCTGACTGGTACGCCATGAATCCTCATAATATGTCTCATATATAGATATGCTAGCTTCTCTGTAGTCAGCCCCACTTTAGAGGGAATAAAGTGTGCTTGGTCAACATGTCCACTATCACCCATATGGCATCCTTTTCGCTCGATGGTCGTGGTAACCCCGAGACGAAGTCCATGGTGATATGCTCCAATTTCTATTCAGGAATGGACAATGGCTGTAATAATTCTTCTGGTCTCTGGCGTGCCGTCTTCACTTGCTGACAAACCAGACACCGGAAGACAAACCTGGCTACATTCCTCATCATTCCATACCACCAAACGAACTCTATGAGATCCTTGTACATCTTCGTAGCTCCTATATGCATCGAGTACTGCAACTGGTGGGCTTCCTGCATGATTTCTCCCTTAAGCTCCCTTTAGACACACACAACCTAATACCGTACCTTAGGGTACCATCATCTGCTATGACATAGTCATCCAATAATCATGTTCATATTTTTTATCTGATACAGCGGAGACCCTCATCAAGAAACTGGGTCTCCTTGATCTGCTCTATCAACCCAGACTGGATCTGCATACTCATCAGTTGTCCCTCTATCCCTAGAATGATAATCTCTATCCCTATGCTCTCTAAATCCTTGAGAAGATGTCGGTCCATGGTTAGAAATATTGCCATAAGATACCGACTGAGTGCATCTGCTACAACATTAGCCTTTCCTGGATGATACTGAAGGTCGATGTCAAAGTCCTTTATCAGCTCTAGCCATCTCCTTTGTCTCATGTTCAGCTTATTTTGTGTGAAAACATACTTTAGACTTTTATGGTATGTGATTATCTCCACTCTCTTCCATACAGGTAGTGTTTCCAAAGTTTCAGGGCAAAAATGATCGCTGTAAGTTCCAGGTCATGGTGTAACACCCACTTTTCTAAAATGAGGGTAATTTTAAACTTTTATAATTTTGATTTTCAAATATTAGGATTTAATTCATGTTATGATTTTTAGTGATTTTTAATTAATTTAAAACTATTTAAAATATTGAAATGTTATTTTGATAGTTAACTAGTGTAATCCTAGAATTGCTAAGCCTAAAGACTAACCATGACCATGTGAGCCTAGTCATGTGATTAGAATGTTATATTACTACTTTTTAGCCTAGGGGTATTTTGGTCATTTTGATAATTTTGTGAAATTGTAAATTGAATTAATTAAATATGTGCTAGTTAATTATTTGAGACTTAACCTAGAAGTTTAGCCTAATCTAGATTAGTCATGAGGATTAGATGTTGATTAGAACCTTCCTACTAAGTGCCAAGATTAGCAATGTCTAGATATTTCTAAGTAGGATATTTTCTCCTTAGGATATTTGTAAAAAGAAAGCCTTAGGACTAAATTGAACCAATATGAGGACTTGAAATTGGGGGAGAAGCCTTAGCCACTCATCTACATCTAAACCTAACCCTAATTCATTTTGTGGCAGCCACAAATAGAAATCTCTCCTCTTATAAAGTATCATTTAGTAGCCCCTTGCCTCTTTTAACACCTAGAAAGAAACCCTAATTTGTTCTTCCCTAAAATTCTCCCCTTTATCCAAATTGATCCTAAATTGAGGCTACTCTCTTGCATTAGGATTCACAACAGTAGAGGATGCTAAGGGAGGCTAGCTAGCAAGGATTCGAAGTGAATTGACCATTGCATTTGGAGAAGAACACCTTTCCTTTTTCATTTTTTATTGATTTCCTCTCAATAGGTAAATGCCATAAAACCTATTTAAATTTTAGTTTCTTTCCATAAATACATTAATTTAGGGTTCCCCTAGGTGTAGCCCAAGTTTGGTAGGAATTCGTGTCCATTTCGTGTCCGTATCAGACACGTATCGGTGTTTTTGAATAGGTGTTTGATGAAATGCTTGATAGGAATTAATATTGTTAATTTTGAATTCTATTTGAAGGAATTTGTAGCCCTATATGTGAGGAACACAAAACCCTAACTCTGAGATGATTTTCGTGCCGTATCCGTGTCATACCCCAGAACCAGAATAGTGGAGAGCGGGGGACAGACACAGCCAGCTACGTACATTGAAGTGAATCCCACCTCATAATACGGTCATGGCTGTCTAGATGCATGAGGGTTTACTACAAGCCAACAGTTACTTATGGTCAAGAACAAGCCTAGTTCTCAATCTCAAGCAAGCAAGTAATGTAAAAAGATGGTAGATCATCAGACATACAAAGTAAGACGTCCCAAACATTACATATTCAGATGATCATGAAGCTAGTCATACAAAATACGAATACTAGCAAGTGTTTAAGTCATACATGATCAACCCTAGGATTTGTCAATCATGTTACAACCCTTAGGCAGACAGAAATATAAATTTAACACGAGCTAACACTTGCTCGGTGGCTAAACACCTCAAAAGAATAATTTACAATAGAGTGAGAGAGCAAAATAAAACCCACTCGTTGCCAGGGTTGTGTCTAGTGTGCACCATCTAGCTGGAAGGCTGAAGATCCTCGGGTGTTACTCCGAAATCTGGCCATACAAAACTAGCTGGGTCAGACCCCAGAAAGAGCAAGTGCCACAAGGGAGGCTTCACATAAGAACTAAAACCAGCATATTAGCACAAAAGACATAATTGATAAATAAAGACATGGGTTAGAGAAAACAAGGTGATAAACGATAAGACAACTAAGGGACTATTCCGGTAGACAAGTTACAACCCGTAAACCATACAAGGACCGGGGTTGTAATCCTTCACCTGAACAAAACATAGTCTCCAACCAATTATCGACAATAGTAAGCATAACATTAGTGTGCTGGAATAACCATGTACTGGTCTTGCCTAGGCAAGACTAGATGGGACTCCATCCATCAATCACGGCCAAGCAATGAGTACGACTTGATACTTTAACTAACTAGGGTTATCACAAGCTTAGTTACTAACAAGATGCATCGAGATGTTTCAACAACCACAAGCCCTGCAGACTTAATCCAGGTTATCCGGTCACAAGTTGAGAGAGTTGGATTAGGTGACTTGGGGGTGCAACACATGACAGTGTGCTGGAAATGTGCCCTACTCGACGGCAGGCTACAAGTCCAATTAGAGCACCCAGATAACGGGACTGCCTGTAGCTGGAAAATCTCTTCATGAACTACATGATCAATCTAGTCATTATCCTTGTCAAATTCAGTATGAATTCCTGACCGTGGTAACCAGGAATTCATGTCCTAGACATGATGCAAGACGAGACATGTAGCTTATACAAGCACAAACACCCACGGTGTCAAGACAAAAGTTACTTAGCAAGTCAAGATAGTCGTCACAACAGCATATCAAGATTATCATGTTGGGTTTACTTATCAAGAGTGCACCACGACGGGCCACTATCATGTCATGTTACTAGCTAAGAGTGCACCACGACGGGTCACTAACAGGCCACTGTCGTTTCTATCCTTACATTATCATGAATGAAAGAAACTTCCATAAAATATCTAGTAACATATTCTTGAAGCTAAGGAAAAGGTCTACAACTTTCATGTTGGGAGTTGGAAGAAATTCTGGCCACAATTCAGCCAAATAGGACTTAAAACAGCCAAAAACAGCCAAAATAGGCACTATACGACATTCTGCGGCACTATGCGGCCTATTCATTCCTGCGGCTGTGGCACTATTCATGCGGCACTATTCATTCCTGCCAAATTTAGTACAAATGAACTAGAAAATGCTCAAATCTTATTTTGGCCATAACCTACTCAAAACAAGTCGAGATCTAACTTTTCAAAGGTCCATTTTGGGTAAAATTGAATTCTCTACAACATAGAACAATCAAAACTTGAAAATAATGGAGTTTAATAGATCAAAAGCCAAAAAAATCGAAAATAATACAAACTTAGATCTACATGAATCCATCCACCAAAATAAAAAATGTCTAGCTCTAAAGTGGCTTAAAATCAAGTAAGGAAGAGAATGAACAATAAAATTTGAGATCCTCATGAAGTAAGTTGCACTTGCCTAGGACTTGGTAGGTCGGAGGAGTAAATGAAGAAGATGAAGAAATAAATGAAGAAGTGAATGAAGAGGAGAGAGGAGTTGGGTTATATATCAACCCTCTCCATCTCAAACCAAGCCAAGCCAAGCCAAGCCAAACCAAGTCAAATTGAACCAAACCAATCAAATAAACCAAGTCAAGATTAAACCAAGACTAGACTAAGCAAAACAAGTCTAACTACAGTCTACCTGATAAATGCCAGAAATCTCGTATATGTATACGAAAATACGTATAACGGGAAACAGTGACAACTCTACCCACCTTAAAATAATTTCATCCTCAGAATTTAATCAAGAGGCTAGAGATGTCGGGGCAAGCTATATTAATCATAAGCAAGCTATGACTAGCAGTCAATCAAGCAATCATTCATGCAAGCAAGGAATTAAAAGCATAAGGCATAAGGAAGACATTATACCTTATGAGTTAAACAGGTGTGGTTATCGCGAGCGGATATCATCCTCACACTCCCACGTTGACTCACCCAAAGAGTAGTGACCCAAGCAACACGGACTAAACTAATGGTCTTGTTCTTGAGTACCTTCTCCCTTTGGTCAAATATGGATACGGGCCTCTCCTCATACGAAAGGTTGGTACCAACAACCAATTCTGAATGATCAAGGTGGATCCGGAATATATCGTTGCAATTGGGATACATGGAATACGTCATGTACCTCACATAACGACGGTAGAAGAGCAAAACGATAGGATACATCACCTACTCGCTCAAAGATATCGAATGGCCATATGTACCTAGGACTAAGGTTTCCACGTACGCCGAATCGAATGACGCCACGGTTGACGAGATCCTAAGGAATACGTGGTCGCCGACTGAAAACTTAAGGGGACGCCGATGAGAATCGGCCCAATGGCGCTGGCGATCTTGGGCAACTCGAAGATGATCTCTGACTTGTCTGACCATCTCGATTGTCTGCGTAATCATCTCTGGACCAAGCATCTGTCTCTCGTCGACATCATCCCAAGCTAAAGGTGATCTGTACTTCCTGCCATACAGTATTTCAAAGGGTGTCATCTGGATACTAGCCTGGAAACTGTTGTTATAGAAGAACTCCATGAGATGCAAGTGATCTTCCCACGAACCATCGAAGTTGAGTGTACAAGATCGCAACATATCTTCGAGTATCTGAATCGTACGTTCTGACTGACCATCTGTCTGTGGATGATGCTGAACTGAACTTTAGACGAGTCCCCAAGCTCTCTTGAAGACTCTACCAAAAGTGTGATGTGAATTTAAATCTCTGTCTGATATCATACTAACTGGCACTCCATACAATCTGACAATCTGCCTGAGGTATCTCTGCTAGCTGATCCGTCGACTGACCAGTTCTGAAAGGGATAAAATAAGCTACCTTGGTGGGCCTGTCAACTATAACCCAGATAGCATCTCTTCCAACTGGGGATTTAGGTAACCCAGTTATAAAATCCATGGTAATGTGCTCCCATTTCTATTCTAGGATCGGTAAAGGTTAAAGAAGTCCAGCTGGTCTCTGATGTTCAGCCTTAACTTGTTGACAAACTAAACAACGAGAGACAAACTGGACTATTTTTCTCTTCATGCCATTCCACCAGAAATGCTGACGGATGTCTCGGTACATCTTCG
>JANAVB010032004.1:0-47174 GCA_029216955.1 Iris pallida
CAGGAAAACACAAAAGCCCTGGAGACAAAAAAGAAAATACAACATAATTGAAAAGGTAATTTCGAAATCACGAAAATTTGAAAAAATGGGAGAGTGTGGGCACACAGCCCTAACTAGGTTAATTTATTATTATTATTTTTTTTTTTGGAAAAAGGTGACACGCCAACCGAAAATCGAAAAAATTCGAAATTCGAATAGCGCACTGCCCAGCACTGGGCCCAAGGGCGGGGGCGGCTCCACTGCCCGAGGGGGGCCCGCAGACCAAACCACACGCACAGCGAGGCGCGCTGCCTAAGGCGGGCACGCAGCCCGGGGGCGGAGAGGGTCATGCCAGCGCGACTACCGGGGTCGGGAGCGCCGGCAGTGAGGCCGGAGGGGGGCCCTACGCCGGAGAAGAGCGCCGGCCCGGAGGAGGTGGCCGCCCACCAAGGCAGCGGTGGCGACGCCCAGCCCGGAGGCGGAGGAGGGCGGTGAAAACGACGGGGATCCGGCAAGGTGGGCGAGAGCCACCACGCGGGGATCGAAGTCAGAGGATCCTCGCCACACACAGGAGGCGGGGGAGGGAGAGGGAAGGAGCCTCTGGAGGGGGAGCGGGGGAGGGGACTCGCCCACCTGAGAGGAGCGGGAGTGGAGGCGTGAAGGAGACTCGGCCACCGGAGACGAGCGAGCGACGGAGGGAAACGACCACACGGATGGCGCGACCCGAGGGGGGCGCGAAGGGCCCGAGGGGGCAGGCGACCCGATGCGGTGGAGGGCGAGGACAGGCGTCCCGAGGCGGTGGAGGGGGAGCCACGTCGAAGGGGGAGCTCGACCGCGTGGAGTGGGAGCCACGACGAAGGGGGGGGCTCTACCCGCAGGGAGCCGGAGGGGGGGCTCGACCCGCTGGGGAGCTGGATGGGGAGCTCGACCCGGGGGGGAGCGGAAAGGGAGGAGGAGGGGAGCTCGACCCCGAGGCCAGGCGGAGGGAGGGGGGGCGCCCATACCACCCCCTCGAGCCAGAGCGGTCGAGTAGCGCGTCCACCGACTCCAGGGAGGAGGAGCCCGAAGAGGGAGGGGGGGCGCCCATACACCCCCTCGAGCGGAGGAGGAAGGGGAAGGGGGGCTGCTCGGAGAAGGAAGGAGGAGGGGGGAGCTCGATCGTGGGGAGGGGGAGCCACGTCGAAGGGGGGGCTCGACCCGCAGGGAGCCGGAGGGGGGGCTCGACCCGCTAGGGAGCTGGAGGGGGAGCTCGACCCGGGGGAGCGGAAAGAGAGGAGGAGGGGGAGCTCGACCCGAGGCCTGGCGGAGGGAGGGGGGGCGCCCATACACCCTCCCGAGCCAGACGAAGGGGAGGGGGGAGCTCCGGCGGTCGAGTAGCACGTCCACCGACTCCAGGGAGGAGGAGCCCGAAGAGGGAGGGGGGGCGCCCATACACCCCCCCCGAGCGGTGGAGGAAGGGGAAGGGGGGGCTGCTCGGAGAAGGAAGGTGGAGGGGGGAGCTCGATCGTGGGGAGGGGGAGCGCAGGGAGCCGGAGGGGGGGCTCGACCCGCTGGGGAGCTGGAGGGGGAGCTCGACCCGGGGGGAGCGAAGGCGTATATGCATATATATATATATATATATATATATATATATATATATATATATATATATATATATATATATATATATATATATATATATATATATTTGAAGCAGTGGGTACTTGTGGCGAACTCGCCTCCACTGAGGCTCGAACTCCCAACCACTTGGGCCGCATGCATCTCTCTTAACCACTAGGTTAGAGGTCATTTGCTATATATATATATATATATATATATATATATATATATATATATATATATATATATATATATATATATATATATATATATATAATTCGTTTATCTATCTACACTAGTGACAAGGCAATTTAGGCCAGGTCCTATAGGCAATATATTTCTAACTCAATTAATAATTTATAAAATTATGAATACGAGCATAATATATCAAGAGAAAAAGAGGAGAGGTTCACAGTCAAGGGTTTGATGCGTGATTGTGGGTGTTGGTGTTTGGTTGGGTCAGGTTTGGACTTGGAGTGATCATGACAAAAATTTAAGTCATTTATGATCATTGATGAAATAATAGCATGTGGTTGCTCATTTGGATGGAACACAAGTGGCGCGTGTGTAGTAGGCTCAAACTATGTCAAAACCATATATTGGGTCGATTTGGTTGGATATATCGAGCCCCAAAATTAAATTATAAGTTAGGTCAAGTTTTACTATAGATGGTTTAAACGGCCTAAATTGACCAGAAAGTTGCACGATATAAATAGAATACAAAAGAAAAAGTTTGAGTGGGACATAATATATCAAAATAAAGATAATCTTTTCTACTACAAAACTCATAAAGGAAATTTCCAAAGATTGACATCCCTGGCACTCCAAAAATTAAAGTCATGGAGGAGTACATTTAATGATTAAAACTAATCATAATAAAATTATTTATTGAAGACAATTCATTTAATTTTTTTAAAAGATAGTTTACAATATGGGTCAGTTTATTATCATACTATACACTGAATACAGTATGTATAATTTATATATTAAACACTGTTATATTTATATCATTGTTTTATTATTACGATTAAAAATGTATTTATATTATTTCCTATATAGGTAAAAGTTCTTTGGACTTTCTGGGTCCCATTTTTCTATTTTTAGTGTTTGGTTTTAAACAACATATATTGGGCTTTAATAGTGAGCCATGTGCCTATAAGTATTAGTAATGGTTTTATAAATATGTTATAGACTAATATATATTTTCTAAATTGGCTTAATGTGTTTCCTTAAGAGTTTTATGTATTTAAGTTTTATTTGGACCCTACTTATATACATTAAATTTGGGGCTTTAGATATTTTTAGAATATATATATATATATATATATATATATATATATATATATATATATATATATATATATATATTTTGAAGCAATGGTTAATTGTGGTGAACTCGCCTCCACTGGGGCTCGAACTCCCCATCTCTCTTAACCACTAGGCTAGAGGTCATTTGCATATATATATATATATATATATATATATATATATATATATATATATATTTTTTTTTTTTTTTTTGAAGCAATGGGTACTTGTGGCGAACTCGCCTCCACTGAGGCTCGAACTCCCGACCACTTAGGCCGCATGCATCTCTCTTAACCACTAGGCTAGAGGTCATTTGCATATATATATATATATATATATATATATATATATATATATATATATATATATATATGGGTTTGGGTATATTTGAAATAAGTATGGGCAAATATATGCTATTGTCTAATATAATTATTGGGATTTTATATGAAAGGTTTCTTATACTAAATATTTTGTGAGCTTACCAACTTCCTGTATTGGGTTAAAATATTATATGTATATAGATATATACAAACAACTTTTGGTTATTTGGGTCTCTAATATTTATTTTTATTATTTTAGGCTTTTAGTTTTGGGTTTTAAACCTATATATGTATGAGACTATATAAGCCTAGTTGAGTTTTAATTTGAATATATCTTTTAAAACTATATAGATATCATTTTACATCCTATTTCTATTAAATAGACATTTTCTTAAGTAGGATGGTAACATTTATGTTATTATTATATTTTATTCTAAATATGATTTCTAAGTAGCTAAAAATATTTTCTAATAAATATATTATTTGGGTTTTATTAAAAGAATTGTATATATATATATATATATATATATATATATATATATATTTCTAGTAAGAATGGCCTTTATCCTAAATCAAATTCTCTTAGATTAGATTGTCCATCATGACTAATCAATAATTTCCTATTTTCTTGCAAACCCGAACACCTTCACATCGACCCTATCCAATCAGACGATTTCGGACGCAATAGATTATCAGTTTCACCAGCTAAGGATCCAGACGAGTATAGTTCTTATTTGTTTCCATTATTGTTAATTACTATAATTGCATGATTAGTGATACATATTTGATTCTAGTACACAGGTTTGTGTTATATGGATTTAGTCATAATATCATATTTTAGTGTGTTTGTTTACCGTATTTCATAACTTATTTGTCGAGACTGTATCCATGTGTAGTAGTCGGACGGAGAAGTACTAAGTAGATATGTGATCAGACCAGTAGACCGTATTTTTTTTTGTTTGCAATATAGACCGTGATGATGCAAATCCTTTGTAGACCATGCAGTGTAACTGTCCCAGACCGATCATATATCGAATAATATACTTCAACTCACGTAGATGGTTATGCTTCATTGTTCCATGTTTTACTTGTCATCATATAACTTTTGTTAACTGTTTCGCTTTATCTTCCATATTTTACAGTTTATTTACTTCATCATGTATGTCATTTTCTATTCATGATTTTATAGTCGTTAACATATATTTGGAATTGCATGCAAGGATTGTGCTTGTTTCATTCCTGACTGGAAACCTATTTTTTAGATAGTCGCTTGCTACTCTATGCATGGGACCCTGGGGGAGATACGACTGTATTTGAAGGCCAAACCTAGAGAATAGTTAGATAGTTTAAATTTGTTGTATTTGATTTTGTGAGACAATGTATTTTATTCAAATGTAAACGTTGGGATATTGTAATTGATTTAATTTTGTGAATGAACAAATAAAGATAAAAGGATTATGAGCAGTTATTGTGATTTTGAGCATTGTGTTCTAAATGGCCTACTGCATTGATTCTACAACATGGGCTGGACTTGCACATACACTCGCATCCCGAAAAGTCGATGCGGGCCGTGACAAATTTTTTTTGGTGGTCAATGCAAGTCAGTTTTCTCAAATTGTGCGAACTCATGGTAGTACCATATTAGTCGTACTGATGCGAGCCTGCGACTAGGAACTAGGATGCTCATTCATAATTAGGTTGATTTGATATTTTATGAAATATCTAGGCCTAGGACTAGGTATACCATGGGCAACACATAGACTAATGTCGAATAGATTGCTTGGGTAGTTAAGAATGATTAAGATATTTATAATACGTTGAATTTTGGGATATCCTATTAGATGATTTTTGAAATATTTTACGTGATAATATTGTGTTTGGTAGAATAACTCTAATCAAAGGTGGCTAGAGCCTTCGATTGATGAATTGAATCTTTAAGGTTATTATCTTTTAACGACTTTAAAAGTTTAAATTTCTATATGTTTTGATGAATTTATTGATAAGGTTTTTTAAAAGAAATGATTTCGATAATAAAATGAAGGTAAGTTTTATTTGAAGAATTATTGAATTGGAAAGGATTGTGATAGAATAGGATTTACGTTTTAACTCTGAAGTATTTAAATTTTTTTGAAGATTTTAAATTTGGATTTTGTTTTTTGAGTTTAAATTTTTGAGAAAATTATGCAAAAGTGGATATATATATATATATATATATATATATATATATATATATATATATATATATATATATATATATATATATATATATATTTCAAGGAATTTAAAATCTTGTGTTTGAGGAATATTTGGCAAGTCAATGTTGACCATTTACTAGATCACAAACTTGAAGATTTTGATAAGTTTTGAATTATTGATGATTGCAGTCTGAAGACGTTGAGTTATGGATTTAAAATTTAGTATTTGAAATTTGAGAGATTTTCTTGAGGTTAAGTTATGTACGATACTTATTGGGCAGTGATTTAAATTTTATGAACGAAGAATTTTTGAAATATTCTTGAGAATACCTTTATAAGATATGTGGGTGATTAGTTAGGTGTCATGTAGGCGGTACTCCTCCGAACCATATTTGTTGACCATATTTTCCGCCAATCTTGATCCATTTTCCTATTAATTTTTTTTATTACCTTTTCATTTCATTAAGAGAATTTTTAATATCTTTTCATCATCCCTTATGATCATTTCTTATTAAATCATTCTATCTTTTCCACCTGACCAATCGAACATAGCTGTCCTAGACATCCCTTAAATTTCGAGAAAGGTGACATGATAGACTGAATGTGACTTTGAAACGGATGGCCTTATGATCCCATTTTAAGAAATAAACATGATTTCAATGATATTAGAATTAAGAGAGTTAAAATTTTGATAATGAAAGACCACGACTAATTTATTAGATGGATCTACGAATATGCAAAATATCTATGTATATTGAAAAGTGAAGCTTGAGACGTGATTTAAAGCTTTAAAGATAATGCTGATTTTAAATTTTGAGAATTATAAATTCTCGAGGTTAATGAAGTATTTAAATAAGGAATTGAGAGATTTAAAGGTATGAATTAGAAATTACCGCATTATGTGATAATTGTTTTGAAAGTTTAGAGTATTGATAGACAAATTGGTTCTTCAATTCCAATAATTTTGGAAGACGAGAATTTATAATCAGTTTCCTTCGAGGTTTAAATTTTAATTATTTGATATCAGATTAAAATTTTTGCTTAGAGGATATTTTGATGACAACAAATAAGATTTCTTGAAATATGAACGAAGAATAAAATTTTTGGTATAAACATTATGAGAATTTTGATTAGTTTAAATTTTATTTGTCAGTCAGGTGTTACTGAAAGCTCCAAAAATAATGGTACTTGTAAATAAAGACAATATAATATGTTGTTAATTAGAATTTAAATTTTGGAGGTTATGATAGTGGATTTAAATTTGAAATACCTTGGAAAATTTTAAATCCTTATGAAATTTACGTTTTAAGGTCGGATACCAACATGGAGGAATGAGTTGGATTTTGTAGGACGGTAATTATGATTTTGATAAATTTTATCATAATCCTAAAAGGTTATGATAAGTTTGAGTTTTTGATTTGAAGGATTAATGATAGAAATTGAGGAAAGTTAAAAAAATTCTTGAACTTTAAATTTTTATAAATTTGGAACGTTGACAAGGACAAGGCGTTAAAGGATTAAGTTACAAGTCATTATAGGATATTTCTAGACTATACTCGTTGGTCTTATTTTCTAGCTATCTAAATTTTGTCTCTTAATCTTCCTAGAACGACCTAAATTCTAATATCAAGTCGTATCTTTTTTTTTTTCCATCCCATTCTTACTTGGTCAATGCTTTGCTCAATACTTCTTATTAAGAAAACTTTTGCTATCCTTGATCAATTTTAACTTATCAATCAAGACCTTATTAAAAAATTTCTTTTACTATATTTATGTCTCCTATCGAGCCTATCTATTCCTTAAATTCAAGGACGAATTTATTTCTAAGGTGCGTAGATTTGTAACCTCTCTTCCCAAAATTTTTAAAATTTATTTATTTATTTATTCTATTTTTCATATTTTGAAATAAATCATCTTTGAAATGTATAAACGTTATTGTGCTATTATTTTGTCATTTTAAAAACTAGTATTAAAATAAATGGTTGAAAGTACTAATTTCTTGTAATAAAAATATTTTAGTCTTGAATTTTTATTATTATGCACCATAAAGATGTTTGTCATTATTTTTGGACTTTCAAAAATATTGGCTTCGAAGGTGACATATTTATTTGATCGATAAAAGGTTTTCGTGAAATTACTTTTAAATAAGATTTGATTAAATAAAAATATATTTCAAATTATTTAGATAATATTGTTATATTTAAATTACAATGATAACTATTTATTTGAATTAAGATTTGATTTATACTAATTTAATTTAAATTATTTTGAGAGAATTTAATATTGCGATTTTGAATTGTATGCTTTAAATTACGTGATAGTATTAAATATTATTTTGAAATTATTATGTTGATCGCATATGTGACTTGGATTTGAATTCATATGATTCAAATTATTTTGGTAATATTAAATGATGGTTTAAATTAGTATTATCTACTAATAGACTTTGATTAAATTAATTTATTTTAAAAGTTTATTTGATTTTAAAATAAAAGGAAGGGGTTATCTATTAGGATTCTATTTTTTTTTATCTATTCAGAAGTTTCATCTCCTATTTAAGGAGAGTTGCTTTTCCCAAGACAAAAATAGTTCTCCAAACCCAGAAAATTTGCTGTACAATAATAAAGTTGTACAAAATTACACACGAAGTAACAGCTTTTGCAAAATTTCAAAAAACGAACCATTCCGCCAGTTGGTCTGGCGGAATCTTGTCCAAATTCACTGGCTGAATTCTTCATTTTTTCCTTTTTTTTTTAATTTTTTATATTCAGGAGTGGAGTGGAGCTTTGGTTTTTTTTAGTGGAGTGGAGGTTTGATTTTTTGAGTGGAATGGAGGTGGTTTTGGGTTGATTTTTTTTAGTTGGATTTTTTTTAGTCGATTTTTTAACATGCTACTTCAATTACAACGGCTAGTTCAACAACTATATTTTTAGTCCAACGACTACTTTTTTTACAACGGCTCCCCTATATTCCATCCTCCACTACCAAACAAATTCTACTACCCAACAATTTACAATTTTCCATACACCACTTTCCAATAAACCTACCCCTCTTGTTTCTTCCCATCACCCCAACCACACATAACCCAACCGGCCTCCCAACCATTAAACCTACAACAAACTAATAAACCAAACCGAAACCAATAAACCAATAAACCAAACCGAAACCAATAAACCAATAAACCAAACCGAAATCCAAAAAGAAAGCAAATAACCCAACCGGCCGAAAAAAAAATAATAAAATAAAATATTCACGAATTCAGCCAGTCGGGCTGGCGGAATTTGGACTGTCCAAATTCCGCCAGTCCCTATGTCGGAATGGTTCTTGTTTTGGAATTTTTCAAAAGTTCTTACTTACATTGTAATTTTGCACAACTTGGTTTCTCTGCAGCCAATTTGCTGAATCCAAACCTCCACAAAACCCCTAAACCTACTGCCATCATCACGTCTTCAATCTTGTGTCCAACCCCAAGTTCACCACCTGTATCCGCGTAACCGCGTGTCATGACCTCCATCCCTACCATCAGTCTCCACCTATCACCACCACAACCACAACCATCACCAAACGTCACAATATCACAGCCAACACCATTATGTGTCCAATTGTATCCTTGTGCTCTCCGACATCAAGCCAACATATACTACCCCAATCGTGTCCGGACTCGTGTGTCCATGTCCAATCTATCTTATTCCATAATACTACAAATTACAAACCAAATTGCCACCACCACCTCGGCAGCGGCTGCCTCGCCCCGCCATAGCCCATCACCATAGAGCACCACCCTCCCCTGGCTGTCCAGCCACCGCGCGTGCCGAGCGGAGTCCGGTGATCTCTCCATGTAGGCGCCTTCTCTTCGCGAGCGCCAGCACCTACGTGTCCTCAGTGATGAGCCACGACCGGCGACCAGGTCCGGTGAGACCTCCTGCGCCTTTCCGAGAGCGCAGCCCTTCTCTTCGGGTGAGCTCTCAAAAAAATCCCTTCACTTTTTCCTCTTACTCCCTCAGTAAATCTCTCTCTCCCCCGTTCTTTTCCTTTATTTCTCTTTTATTAGTTATTTCTTTAGTTGTTGGGAACAATGTCCCCTCTCCCAATTTTAGCAGACAAGCTTCTGTTTTGTTTTGTTGTCACAGTAGGCATACGGGTGTTTGGATTAAAATTAGGGATAATTTAGCAAATACCCCCATTCCAAATGTTAAAACTAGCATATATCTCCACTATTTATTTTATTTAGCAAATACCCCCACTCCTATGTAAAAGAGTGGGGGTATATCTTAAATTTTTATTATTTTATATCAAAAAATGGGGGTATTTGTTAGATAAATAAAATAGTGGGGGTATATGCTAATTTTCAACATTTAGAATAGGGGCATTTGCTAAATTATCCCTTAAAATTATTATTCTGTACCATATGGGTTAGTTTATTATCATACTATACACTGAATACCGTATGTATATATTTATACATTAAACACTATTATATTTATATCATTTTTTTATTATTACTATTAAAATGTATTTATATTATTTCCTATATAGGTAAAAGTTTATTGGGCTTTATGGGTTCCATTTTTCTATTTGTAGTGTTTGGTTTTAAACAACAAATTTTGGGCTTTAATAGTAAGCCATGGGCCTATAAGTATTAGTAATGGTTTTATAAATATGTTATAGACTAATATATATTTTCTAAATGTGCTTAATGGGTTTCTTTAAGATTTTTATGTATTTAAGTTTTATTTGGACCCCAATTACATACATTAAATTTGGGCTTGGGATATTATCAAACTATATATATATATATATATATATATATATATATATATATATTTGGGTTTGGGTATATTTTGTGTGAGCCCTTGAACCAAATTTCCAAAATTATTAGTATTGTTATTATTACTATTGACAATATTGTATATATATATATATATATATATATATATATATATATATATATATATATATATATATATATATATATATAATAGGGTTACAGTACTAACCACAATTATTAGACCAGTAAAAAGGGTCTTTATGCAAAATAGATTAAGTTTGGGGGAATACTGAAATTGGGGTATTTCAAATTCCAAACGGCTAACTCCCACATAGAGTCGGATTTTGAATCAATCTCTTCTCTTTATCCCTCTCTGAATTGGAATCAATCACCTATATATAAATGAGGAATTGATGCTCTCGATCACCCTACGAATCCCATCTACTCTCCCCAAACCCTAATTTCTTGCGCCCCTCAAACTCTTCTCTTTTCCAAGTAATTCTTGAGTAGAAGAAAACCAATATGATGTAAGTAGGCGCCGGGGATTGGGGTCCATATAGGCCATGTACCATTGTGTTGGGGGGGGGGGAGATTCTTCGTAGACCTAGCTATGTAAGGGGTCAAAAATCATTAGGATCAACCTACTCTGTATCCAAACCCTGGGTATCATGAACCTTGATAACATACCTGGGTAAGTATCAGAACAGTAAGTTAGAGTAGGGTATTAGTATCTGTGTTGAGGGGGGAGAGCTACAGAGTTAAATATTCAAACATCTGTAATTGTAAGTGTATATATGTGTCAAGAGCTGGGTGTGCACATTAACACAATAGTAGTCCCTGCATCCATGAGCACCAATGCTCGGATTGTAGTATGAATCTATAAATAAGTATCAAGGTTACCTTGTATCTGCCACAATATTAATGTATCAGTCAATAGACCAAGTATCAGTAGTCGAGTTGGGTACCAAGTAGAGGAGTTAGACTTAGGGAAGACTGGATCGAAAGATACATTGATAGGCTACAGACTTCTTGAATTCCCCAAATGACGGTGGTAATTAAAGAAGAGGATGACCGACTCGTCCATCAAAAGAGCAATCATTAATTGCTCTTATGACTTCGAAAAAAACTAGCTCCTTCGACTCAGAACCGCAGCCAGTTCATTCCTTCCACTGCGCCCTCGCTTCAACCCAGAAGCGCAGCGCCTTCCATCCCATCCAAAAGTGCAGCCCGTTCAAAGTCTCCTTCATCTGACACTTTGTTGTCCAAAGCACAAGTCTACTCGTCGCCTTCAAGCACAGTGACTCTGTTGCCCAAAGAATAAGTCTACTCACCGCCCTAAAAGCGCAGTGACTCCATTGCCTGAAGCACTTGTCCACTCATCGTCCTAAAAGTGCAGTGACTTCGTTGCCTGAACCACTTGTGCACTCGTCGTTCTAAAAGCGCAGTAACTCCGTCGCCTGAAGCACAGTCTCCTTATTGCCTAAAAACATAGTGACTCCGTCACCTGAAGCACAGTCTCCTCGTCGCCTAAAAGCGCAGTGACATCGTCGCCTGAAGCACAATCCACTTATCGCCCAGAAGTACAGTGACCTCAAAGCCTCGCCAAAAGCACAACTCGCGTAGAAGCGCAGTCCTACGGGGTGACGTGGTTACACGTAGCTAGACGGGTGTTTATGTCTTTTTCAGATTGGTTTGTATAAAATCACCGCTCGTAAGATAGGACAGAGTTTGATTCTGTTGATAAGAGCAATATTCTATCGATTTGTTTAAACCACAAATAAGGACGAAGTTTGTTCTTATATACGAGGGCCATATCCAATCGGTTTATTTAAACCAATGGCCCTGTCATGACCCGGTCCCAAATTGTTGGGTCGAATCAGATCATGTCCAGCCTGCACCGTTGTTGAGACGACGGCAGTAAGCTGTATCCACTTGCAGGTAATCTCAATAACAGAATCTAAATTTGTCACAACTTTAATAATTCGAATATTTATAAAAATTTTGTTCAATACAAGAAAGATACAACTGATAATCAAAACTGAATTAACTGTCTTCAACACAACTTTCCCTAAACTAGAAAAGAAGAAGTAGCATTTAAGCAGCCGGCTCATCAGCCTCGAGATCATCATCTTCCAATCGGGACTCGGGTAACACCACATGATACATCTCAGGATCATCAATGCTTCCTAAAAATGTTGGGTCTCCAGTCAGGAGGGAGCAAGTACAATTATGAATATCTAACAATTCAAATAATAATAGAAATTTACAATTTTAAACAATTTGAAATACTTGAACAATATTTTCCAGCAATTTTTCTATGATTGAAGACAATGTGATTTGAATAGGTAACCACTACGACCGGCTTGGGTTGTACAATAGTATCCTAGTGATACGATACGGCTTATTCCCGTGTGTAAGAGGGGTAAGCTCGCACAATCAATATGCAATATGAGGGGTATTGGTCATAGACGCTACAATACTCCTCCAATCCCACAATCAATAACAATCAATATTTGAACTCTATGAGAGAGTTCCACAATCAATATTTGAACTCTAGGAGAGAGTTCCGTGTAGCAATTACTAAATAACAATACTGCCAATTAAACATAACCGTACTTGCCTTGGTTTGACTGGAATGAAGGTAATGTCTCCGAGATGAATTTCAGACTTGTCTTCGAAATCCTACAATCGAGAAGTTTACCTTAGAATCAATGTTGAACCATATCTAGGTGTGCTAGTTGAAATCTCTAAAACTGAACCGAGTCAATTTTTAATCTTTGTTACCTTAATACGGACAAAACACAAATTATCGATGTGCGTTATAATTAGTTACGAAGGAAAGATCAATTTTTGTTTACTTTTAGGAAAGATCGTATTTATCGATTTATTTGGCAAAACTTTATGATTTTATAATATATATAAAAATAGATTTCGAGAAAACATAAATTTGATAAATATTACAAACTAATTATTTAAGGTGAGAAAATCTTATTAATTTTCTATAAAATAATATTTATTTAATACATTACACGCTCTAACGATCAAATCATCCAATCAGAAAATAAAGAAAATATCTACGCTATTACAGAACCACCAAAATAGAGACTGGGCTTATGCCGTTACAAACTTTTACATGAATTAAAATAAGAAGGAAAATATTAGTTAGTCCTGAACATTGTCCTGCACTTTTAAATACTAAAAATAAAACTAATAAAATAAATAAATTAAAATCTTAAGGGTCTCAGACTTGGTCCAATCGTCATAATTTAGCTAATACCTCAACGTCCGGGTAAAACCGGTTTCGTTTGCATTTTGCTAGGGCTCACGGACCGGTACGATCGTCGCCCAAAAATCCAATTAATAAATATTCCCAAAAATTCATTTATAAAATTTTATAAAAATTTGGGCAGCATTTCCTCTATATTCGGGATAACCCAAAACTGGAAAATTTGCCAACAACACACAAATATATCCCAAACCAAGGAAAAATCCAATTTTTTATATACAAAAATACACCATAAACATATTTCCGAAACGTAATCGGAAAACCCGAAGTATAATCGGCAATCCCGAAACTAAATCGGAAATACCAAATGCATTATAATTCGGAAAACCTGAATTAGAAAAATAACCCAAAAATAATTCCAGAAGCTATTTCTGAAGGATTCTCGAAAATTTCGAATCCATAACCACAGAAAACAAAATAAGTCCAGAACATCCCAAAAATCCGAAATAAGCAAGTTCCAGAAATTTTCTGGAAAAATTCTCGGAAATTCCGAGAATGAAATCACAGAACCCATCAACACCAAAAACCCGAGTTTATATGGAATCCACGGTTACGGAAATTTTCCGAAACAAATCTCGGAAATCCCGAGATTCTGCGAAACATAAAAATAACCAGCATAGTTTTCCCGAGAAAACTCGGAATTCCCGAGATTCCAAAATCAGAAACTTCACAGAAAAATCACAGAAAGCATTTCGAAAAATCGAAAATGTTACGTCTACAAATACCGAATTCCCGGAGGAAAATCGGGGACCAAAAATCATCATAGACATCACGACGGGAGGGGCGAACTACTGTGTTTACACAGAAATTACCAAAAGCTTAATGACAGAATCCGAAGGGTAGCCTCGGACTCGGGACAACGCCTCGCCGGGGTACGGTTGCGCAATCCACACACGAGCACGGAGCACCAGCGGACAGGGAGGCCACGTGGGGAGGGCGCAGGCGTCGAGATCGATGGAAACTCTGAAATTGGGTTAGGGCACGTTTTGGAAAGGTTGGGGAAAGTGGTGTGGGGAAAATGGAAGCATGGAGGAAAGCTTTAAATAGGTGAAGAAAGGGGGTTACCAGAGTCGAATGGTCGGCCGGCCTTGATGGCGACGGCGGCGGTTACGGGAGGGGGTCGGCCGACGGGTTGGAATGGGAAGAGCCCTACGTTGGTTTTGAGTAAAGGAAAGGAAACCAACTCATGTGTAATGAAGAGAGAGCGAAAGAGTTAAAGAAAGTTTGCAAATGCCAATAATGAACACTTGCTGACAAGTGCATAAGAGTATGCTCCACTATAGAAACCCATTTAAACCCACTCTTTAAATATCAATATATGGGTTTCAGCCCATTAAAGCCCAATTAATATATAAAAGTTTTCCAACCCATCATATTAAGGTCCACCATCTATAGAAAATGTTTTAAAGCCCAATAACAATAAACTCATTTCAATTTAAAACCTTATTTAAAATAAAACATTTTAAAATATTTTTTTCTTTATATATAAATTCCTTTTTAAAATAATTTCTTTAAATTAACTTCTTTTGAATGTAAACTAATTTTAATAAACAAATTCTTTAAATTGAGACTAAATATTTTTTTAATTATAAACATTTCTAATTATTTATGAAAAATGAAACTCGGTTTCACAAGCTTCCCTCCTTTAGGAAATTTCGTCCTCGAAATTTAAAGGGCATGGTCAGGGTTTTAATCATGCAATCATGACTGAAATCAGTTTGGACATCTTCCTTAACAGTCTTATGCCCAAGTAGGTTAACAATCCCAAAACTCATCTAATGCTATATATTCATCAATTTTATCCACTATTTAATTTATATTCTTCCCTTTTAGAAATAATGTTATTCTCCATGATTACTAAATTCCCGATTCCATTCCTAAATTGCTAATCACCTTAAAATTTTGTCTTCTATATTTTCAATCTTGAACACATCTCATATTCATGCAATATGTATTTCTTCCAGCTTGCTAATATATTCAATTTAATTATATGATTTGCTACTCCTAGTCTTTAGTACTTCAATGTCAAGCCTTGGTGCCCAATATCATATCTAAAATCCTACACCACGTTTGTCACAATCCATAAAATTTTATCATTTCTTTCTCATAGATGATCATTACTGTGATTTTAGACTATCATGTATATATCTTCATTTTCCTATTTGATCTCGAACTCTCTATGAAATCATGATTAAGCTCAAATTCTTTATTTGACTAAACTTTCTCAAAAATAAATCTTATTACATCTTTCCAACCAATCTTTCCATTTCTGTTTTTTTTCTGTAATATTGGCACCCTTCTATTCATACAATTCGTCATCCTCAATTATTTACATTTTAAGTCCAATATTTCTTGTTTTGATTATCCTTTATAGTTAATTCACCATGCACCTTCCTAGAGTGCATCTCTATGCCTAACATTGACAACCTTTAATCTTCAATGTCAAATTATTCACAAACTTTCCTCGATACTAATCACCATTGTACATTTTTACTCATATATATCCTATATATCATGCACTCTAAAAATCTAAGCTATAAAATGTTCTAGGTTTACTTCATAAGGCAAAATCGGATTCGAGGCATGATTGCTAAATATAAAAATAAAATGTAAACATGTTTAGAATCTTCTAGATAGAGTTTAGAATATTTTGTTGTGATCAAAATCATGAGTAAACATCGAGGTATAATTTAAATAATCATAACGAGTTTAAAGTTTTAAAATGAGATCAAATAAAATAGAAAGGCCATAAAATACGACATCAATTTATTTGAGAAACAAAAGATAATGTAATTTTTCGAAATGAGGGACAATTTTCAATTCAAACTAGTATGAGGTATAGGAGTTTGTGACTCAGAAAGAATCAACAAGTTGTACGATTTTAAGATGGTGAGGGTGATTAAAAAATAGCCATGACAAGGATATAATTCGATAGATCATTTTTTGAGGTAGGAGTAAGTGCTAGGATACAAATCCTTAGAATGATTAAAGATAACCATGATATGAATAGAGCCTATTAATATTCGAAAACCAATTATTTTCGAAGTCACTTTATTTCAAATTCATGCCTCGCCAGTGTGCACCTGACTGCAATGAATTTTTTTGGCTCCATAACTTGAATAATTTAGTTTACCGAGTAATTTTCCAACTTTATCCATTTCATGGCTAAGCAAACATAGAACAAAGTCTCAATAATATTTGAAACCAAACGATTACCTGCATTATTTCAACTTAGAGTTTATGCCTCACCAGTGCACAACTATCTGCAGTAAACTTGCAGTTTTTCATAATTCAGATAAATGACTATCACGTTGTCACGACCCGCACCCGTTTTTTTTAAACGGATATGAAACGTGTCCAAGCCAGCCTACGCCGCAGTGTCGGCGGTAGAACGCTGTCACGGCCATGAAGATCAAATTTACAAATACTGCTCATTCACATAATTAATTTAACTTACAATATTCACAAGTTTTATATTTGCAGAAAAATATAAACTTGTACAAATATTTGAATGACTACAACTTAACTATCTAGCTAGTCTCTAGGCTTTGGCTGCAAGTACACCCGTATTTTCCATGCTAAGTGAATCCACGACTAACCTGAAAAGTATGGTTTCCAGTCAGGAATGGAACGAGCACAATTCACTGAATACAATTTCAATAAATAAAAATGACTATAAAACAAAGGTTAGACATCAATCATGAGTTTTAAAATAAACAATAAAGACGGAAAATCAGTAGCAAATAAATAAACAAAATACCTTCCTAATCGTAGAAGTACCTTTGATATGTGATCGGTCTCGGGACAATTACACGACACTGTCTACACTGTCTAAAGTTACACTGTCTAAAGTTACACTGTCTACATTGTATAAAGTTACACTGTCTACAGCACATAATACAATAAAGAAACATGGTATACTTTGAAATAATAAATTACTGTTTACACTGTCTAATTGCAATAATAAATTACTGTCTACATTGTCTACTTTGCAATAATAAATCACTGTCTACACTGTCTACACTGTCTAAGGTCAGATCACACGTCGTTGGTACTTCACATTCCCGACTCAACAATTTATAATAGAATATAAAATCACATAATCAATGGCTAATCAATGAAATATAGTGAATATCAATATCGAAATGCAGACAATAAACTGTACTCGCCTGTGGTCCTTTGCTGGTGAAATCGATAGTCTGAACTACTCAATATGCCACAATAGTCAAAACCCGTACAACAGTCCTCGGAAGTTGAAATAAACATTACCAATGTTCTCAGAATAGTCAAAATGGCTAGGATTGCCTATCTTTAAGTCCAATTCTGGATACAGGGGCAAAACGATAATTTCGGACAAAAACGGTGTCCGCCGTTGGACCCGCTTTGCACCGAAAAGCGTACCAGAGTAAACGGTCTCTAAAGTCATCAAACTACATGTCTACAGATCCAGTTTTTCGATACGAACCCAACTGTATGTCCTAAGTTGGATTCCGGCAGGCCGTGCACAAAATCGTCCGTTGAGTTGGACCGTGGGGCCCGCAAAACGGCGATCCAATCAACTGTCTAAGAATCGGACCAAACTTGGCGTACAGGACCAAAAAAATGATACGGTCCTGCTGGCACAAGTTTCGTCTCGATCTGACGAGCATGGACAAAGTAATTGAGGAATTTGCACAGAGGCCGATACGGTGAATTTTGACGGATACGCATCAAATTCGTCGCGCACACGCGACCAATTTGAATTCCGTCAAAGCCCACACGACCACGAAGCCGTTACGCACCTTTCGATGCTTTCGGTTCGCGACCACGTCGTCTGGATTGGCGGGACGCACGTGGTATCGGGGTGATTTCATAATTTTTTAATATTTAAAAAACTGATTTTTATCTCGATTTCAAACTCTGTTTTCTTGGGGCACAGTTGATGAAATTTGGATCTACAAACCGGGTTTGGAAGCCCTATAGGTTGTCTATGGGATTGTTCAATTAGGTTTTCAAATTGACTGTCGGTTTGACAGAAATTTGACTTCAAACATGGGGTCTGTAACTATTAGACTGTTCGTTCTTGAGCAGATTTATTTCGCCAATTTTGGTTTCGATTTGCGACGCGAATACTATAAACCAATTAGATCTATTTGAATGAAGTTATAGAGGGTTACATTGGCTTCGTACCTGTTGAATCCATTCGTGAAACGGATGATCGGGTAAGCAGGAATCTCTACGCGAAGTGGGGCTCGCCGCGACTGAATTCTGCTGTCAATCTTGCGCCTGTGCGCGCGCGTCGGATTCCCGTGCCTGGCCGGCGGCGCTCGCTACGGCGCACGGCGGTAGCGCGCGTGGTTGGGTCTCCTGGGGTCAGCGCTGCTCAGCCAGGGGTTAGGGTTTTGGAGAAGTCCCCCCTCCCTCTCTCGTGTATTTATGCTTCGCGGAAACGGGGTGAATTTCCGCTCGGCGCAGTACTGTAGGGGAATAAGCTATGGGCTTCTCTGTTTGGGCTCAGGCTTTTGCCAAGGGAAGTCGGCTGCTGGTTTACTCGGGCTGGGCTGCACAGTGGGGATTTTGGGCCTGTGGGTTTTTGTGCTTTTAATTCTTTTTTTTCTTATATTCTAATATATACTTATATACGTATATATATACGCTCATGTATATATATACGTACACATATATGCCTGAATAAATATATATTTATATAGACATAAACATACACACCTATATATATATACGTAACATATACACGTATTTTATATATATTTATATATACAACCCATATACACCTATATATTATATGTATATCCATATATATATGTATATTAGTAATTTATGAAAATATATATATACTCAAATAAATTCCGCTAGCACCTATTCCTGCGTAACGTCTATTTAGGTAAATATGACTATATATCTAATATTTATTTGGTAACGAAATACATATATCCAATATTAGTAACTAACTTTATGTAAATAATAACCTCGATAATAATGGTAATAATAATACTAATAATAATAATAATAACAAAATTCAATAAATCATAATGGTGTATAGACCATTACGTACAACTACTAATCCCAAAATATACAAGGACCTACCTTATACAATCGTCACTAGATATCGCTAAATAATTATTTATAAAATTTCTAAAAATCACTATTTGTTAAATAAATAAAATATATGATAAAATTCCGGGAAGAGGGGTTACAAATCTACCCACCTTAAAAATAATTTCGTCCTCGAAATTCCAATCCATAACTATTCCTTAAGATTCAATGAGAAGTCTACCTGAACTTTAATCTCCTTAAATTTAATTCCTTAAAAATAGTTTATATCCTTCTCCTTGGCCGTTTTGGCAACTACAAAAATCTCGAGGATTTCAACCCACCCTTGGTCACACTACTCCCGCAAAGCTATATTACTAAAACTTTATAATCCTCCAACTAATTGCTAAAAATTGCTACCAATATATATATATATATATATATATATATATATATATATATATATATATATATATATATATATATCTTCTGTATGTGGCATCTATAATCCTCTCTTATCTATCCAGCAACCAAAAATTTAACAAGCAACAAATTTGTAGCAAATAACAAATTTGTACAAGTAGCTGAGAATATCGATAATTTCCAATAAACATGACCAGTCGTCACTATACAATAGTAAGGACAGGAAGATAAGGAAAAATAATCGAGAGCGAATATAGAGTTTCCAGAGTGGTAGAGAGTATCCAATGATACAGCCCAAAGGAAAGTTTATAAACCATTGACTTATTTGCTAGATTGGGCTACTCTAGTCCAGTCACTTGCTAAATCAAGAGCCCTTCATTTCTTAGAGGGCTTGCAATCCGTAAAATACAGAAGTTCTATTCTCGAAATTCTGAACAGGTTCCGTAATAGAACGGAATTTGAGAAATCAAGATTGTGATCTTTTCCGTGGTTATTTAAACACACGAGCAAGGATATAAATGCAATACAAGATCGTATCACGACTTCTAGGTAGATGGAATAATGGTTACGAATGACCTCACATTCCGAGAAGGAAGACAACATAATGGGCATAGGGACCTATTTCAGAAAGTTCGATTTTATAGGCCAACTATGTTGGTTCGCATGGATGGATTTTATTGGGTCTTAATGCGTTCCTGATTGGACATCAATCGTCGGTTGGGTGAACCTTGAACTTCAATCTATATGGACTGGACAAGATCCCTATGATAGAACTATTTCTACTTGGTTGGGGTAACCTAGAATAGATTTCGATCCAAGTGGTTGAGCTAGTTGCTAGTCAGGTTGGTTAACTAGGTCCCTAAAGCCCAAAAATGTGCCTTCAGTGACTCTTGTGTTTAAGTAGCACGAGAAGGCACAACTGAGTGGCACACTAGTGACATGTGCGTAGTGGCTTCGAGTGGATCACAACCATATATTGGGTTGAAAGGTCCGAGTCGAGGTTGAGTCTCTAATTGCAGCCCGAAAGTATATAATTATTATGGTAAGGGTTATAGCTAGTCCCTTTGACCTGAAAGCCGTACTATAAAAATAGAGTACAAGGGGACGTGTTTGAGTGGGACATAATATACCTAGATGAAGGTGGACTTGTCTAGAACTTGCATATGAAATTTGTTGGAAGGTAAAAGCTGGTCTTGTGCTCCGAATATTAATGACACGGCCGGGGACACAAAATGATCTAAATGGAAAGTGGAAGTCATAGGGCACTAACTATCATTCTAATAAAATTTATTCTAATCAATCGGTGATCTTCGTATATCCTAAAACTTTAGGAGGCTTACAGTCTACCCACCTTAGAAATAGGACATGGCCTTAGGAATATTGAGATTAGAGGGTTCCCAAAGTCCGAATACTGTACCTCGACTCTTTGTTAATAGGGAATAAGGCACGGCGTATCGGGATACGGTAGATATAAGTCAAGTCAAGGATCGTTCCTCAATAAATAGAGAACGAGTGTGTACAATGACATATGGTCGATAAAATAGGATGATTTACTCGTCTATAGGATACTAGAGTTATCGACGGGGTAACCAACTCTAAGGCACAAGATTTCTAACAACTGAGTCGTGAATTTCTATTTGTGTCAACTTGCCAGACTATCGTCACAAGAGTTGTAGTGATCATGTATTACTGTTGACCACTGGTAGATCATAATATGACAGGGTATTTCAAACTATGGTATTGGCTAAAGTAGTGAATGTGGTGTTCCAACACTAGTTAGGTCTTAACAAATTTACATAACTAGGGCAATATTGGTAGGAACCTATCGGGATGAGTGTCTATCACAGTCACGGTAAATGATTGTCCTTACCTTTCTCTACACATCTCGTGTCCAAATTGTGGCTTTGGTCGAGGAACGATTGAGTCAAGGCATAAGGATTGCTAGTTAAGGCAAGCTTCCAGCAAATAATTAGAGACTCACAACATTTGGTTTCTTGAGAATAGATAGTCTCCTAGGTTGGCGTTCCGACTAAGGGTAAAACCTTAATCATTCTCAAGTTCAGGTGGCTAGAGGGTCTCAATAGTAGTTTGAGAGTCGAGAGGAGAACGAGAAACTCATTCCCATGGCTGGCCGATGGTAGCTACACTTGGGTATACAACTATCATAGTCATGGGAGATACTCTGTATCTCTCTACCAATTATGAGCTTTCGTCTTTCCAAATCGGTGAAAGACAAAAACAATAAAGAGTTCAAGGAGATGTTACTGAACACAATTTCGTGATTCAAAGGCGAACATATAATTCAAGAGAATTGTCAATGCAGTCACGGCTGAGATCATAGATACCTCGATATCTCAATCCACGTGGGATAATCAAAGAGAAGAGCGAACCGAGTGAACTATGGTTGATCAGACCGTAATACATTGATTCTGATTAGACAATATGTTAGTAGGAGTCCCCACTAATATATGTCGTGAATCAAGCTCGATACAAGAGTTAGCTTGCAAAACTAGGCTGTAATAGCAGCATTGGTCAAGATAGTCAAAACACAAGTATGCGAGATTTTTGAAAGTTCGAGTTTTGTGAGAATCAAAGCCTTACCCGGTGTGCTTGCTTATACGGTCTTCCTACTATCTTCTCATTCATACTGCCCTGGTCGACTAAAGGGTTGTGAACCTCTAAATTCTATATTCTAGGTAAAATTATTAGTGCAGTCAATTACCTCGTCAATAGGTCACAAAACCACGAGATGCTAGGTTGGGGGACACGCTACCCAACTCACAGAACTTTCACTAGTATTGGCTTCGAGTCTTATGGGACATACATGGCATTGTCTTATCCTCCATAGTATCCTAAACTTGTAATCATGTCTGAAGTCCTTTAACCGAGGATTATGCCTCGCCCGTATACTCTGGCTGTGGTAAACCCTTGGTTTCGTGCTTCAGATGTGATATGTACCCAATACTCTACCTTATATTGACACAAGGGTGACTACGGTCAAAAGAGGACCACTAGCCGTAGTTTTAGCAATATTCTATGACCTATATTTTCTTAAACCAATTTTAACTCTAGGAGTCGTGTCTCGCCAGTGCGCTGCTGGCTGCAGTGAATCCATAGTCTCCTATAATTCAAATAAATGGCGACAGTGCGCTGCGGTCCTGCTATTACGAGTTAATCAACATTCCTTTAACTAATATTTGTAAAATTTCTTGAGCTTCTAGAGATTCAACAAGTCGACTATGAAATAAAGCGTAAGTATATATCAGTCATAATCCTTAGAATAAAAGATGAACATGGAGGAAATAACTGAAAATAAAGAAATACAAATATTTTAATATCTATTCCTTGTGTATTCAAACATTGAGGAAAAACTTTGAACCGAAACTAACTCGAGGTCCTGTATATGGGTAACATAATCAAAATTTTATAAAATAATCATTCTTAGGGCAAAATAGGAACTAAATAGACAATTTGGACTAAGATATGGTGAGGATATCTAAAGGGAAAGGAGAAGGAATTGCACTATTTATAAAGGTTATATCATTATTTCTATGAAGCCCTGTCTCACCAAGTGAATAATATATCCACATTGGATCATATCGTCATATCAAGAGGTAATAGTGTACCGATGGGGATCTGATAAACTGTCAAAATTAATAACTCCTCATCTACATTGCATGGCCTAGACTACCCATCGGTAAATTTGTATAAGGGACTCCTAGTCCTAGTCACTCTCTTAAATTAAATTAATTCCTAATTCGTGAATGAGCATTTTCTAGTCGCAGGCTCGCAATAGTACAACTAACTTAAGTACTATCACGAGTTCGCAGTGATTTACGAAGACTGACCTGTATAGGGCCACCACAAAAACTTATCACGATCCGCACCCGTTTTTTTTAAACGGATACGAAACGTGTCCAAGCCAGCCTACGCCGCAGTGTCGGCGGTAGAACGGTGTCACGGCCATGAAGATCAAAATCACAAATACTCCTCATTAACATAATTAATTTAACTTACAATATTCACAAGTTTTACATTTGCAGAAAAATATAAACTTGTACAAATATTTGAATGACTACAACTCAACTATCTAGCTAGTCTCTAGGCTTTGGCTGCAAGTACATCCGTATTTTCCTATGCTAAGTTAATCCATGGCTAACCTGAAAAATATGGTTTACAGTCAGGAATGGAACGAGCACAATTTACTGAATGTAATTTCAATAAATGAAAATGACTATAAAACAAAGGTTAGACATCAATCATGAGTTTTAAAAATAAACAATAAAGACAAAAAATCAGTAGCAAATAAATAAACAAAATACCTTCCCAATCGTAGAAGTACCTTTGATATGTGATCGATCTCGGGACAATTACACGATACTGTCTACACTGTCTAAAGTTACACTGTCTACACTGTCTAATGTTATACTGTCTACATTGTACAAAGTTACACTGTCTACAACACATAATGCAATAAAGAAACATGGTATACTTTGAAATAATAAATCACTATTTACACTGTCTAATTGCAATAATAAATTACTGTCTACACTGTCTACTTTGCAATAATAAATCACTGTCTACACTGTCTAAGGTCAGATCACACATCGTTGGTACTTCACATTCCCGACTCAACAATTTATAATAGAATATAAAATCATATAATCAATGACCAATCAATGAAATATAGTGAAGATCAATATCGAAATGCAGACAATAAATTGTATTCGCCTGTGGTCATTTGCTCGGTGAAATCGATAGTCTGAACTACTCAATATGCCACAATAGTCAAAACCCGTACAACAGTCCTCGGAAGCAGAAATAAACATTACCATTGTTCTCAGAATAGTCAAAATAGCTAAGATCGCCTGTCCTTAAGTCCAATTCTGGATACAGGGGCAAAACGGTAATTAAAGGCCAAAACGTTGTCCGCCGTTGGACCCACTTTGCACCGAAAAGTGTGCTAGAGTAAACAGTCTGTAAAGTCGTCAAACTACATGTCTACGGATCTAGTTTTCCGATACGAACCCAACCATATGTCCTAAGTTAGATTCCGGCAGGCCGTGCACAAAATCGTCCGTTGAGTTAGACCGTAGGGGCCCGCAAAACGGCGATCCAATCAACTGTCTCAGAATCGGACCAAAATTGGCTTACAGGACCAGAAAAATGATACGGTCCTGCTGGCGTAAGTTTCGTCTCGATCTGACGAGCGTGCACAAAGTAATTGATGAATTTACACAGAGGTCGATACGGTGAAATTTTGACGGATACGTATCAAATTCGTCGCGCATACGCGACCAATTTGAATTTCGTCAAAGTCCACACGACCACGAAGCCGTTACGCACCTTTCGATGCTTTCGGTTTGCGTCCACGTCGTCCGGATTGGCAGGACGCACGTGGTATCGGAGTGATTTCGTAATTTTTTAATATTTAAAAAACTGATTTTTATCTCGATTTCAAACTCTATTTTCTTAGGGCATAGTTGATAAAATTTGGATATACAAACAGGATTTGGAAGCCCTATAGGTTGTCTATGGGATTGTTCAATTATGTTTTCAAATTGACTGTCGGTTTGACAGAAATCTGACTTCAAACATGGGGTCTGTAACTATTAGACTGTTCGTTCTTGAGCAGATTTATTTTCGCCAATTTTGGTTTCAATTTGCGACGCGAATACTATAAACCAAATAGATCTATTTGAATGAAGTTATAGAGGGTTACATTGGCTTCGTACCTGTGGAATCCGTTCGTGAAACGGATGATCGGGTAAGCGGGAATCTCCACGCGAAGTGGGGCTCGCCGCGGACTGTGTTCTGCTGTCAATCTTGCGCCTGTGTGCGCGCGTCGGATTCCCGCGCCTGGCCGGCGGCGCTCGCGGCGGCGCTACGCGGCTGGCGCGCATGGTTGGGTCGCCTGGGGTCGGCGCTGCTCAGCCAGGGGTTAGGGTTTTGGAGAAGTCCTCCCTCCCTCTCTCGTGTATTTATGCTTTGCGGAAACGAGGTGAATTTCCGCTCGGCACAGTACTGTGGGGGAATAAGCTATGGGCTTCTCGGTTTGGGCTCAGGCTTTTGCCAAGGGAAGTTAGCTGCTGGTTTACTCGGGCTGGGCTGTACAGTGGGGATTTTGGGCCTGTGGGTTGTTGTGCTTTTAATTCTTTTTTCTTATATTCTAAGATATACATATATACTTATATATATATGCTCATGTATATATATACGTACACATATATGCCTGAATAAATATATACTTATATAGACATAAACATACACACCTATATATATATATATATATATATATATATATATATATATATATATATATATATATATATATATACGTAACATATACACATATTTTTATATATATTTATATATACAACCCATATACACCTATATATTATATGCATATCCATATATATATATATATATATATATATATATATACCATATATATATATATATATATATATATACTCAAATAAATTCTGCTAGCACCTATTCCTGCGTAACGTCTATTTAGGTAAATATGACTATATATCTAATATTTATTTGGTAACGAAATACATATATCCGATATTAGTAACTAACTTTATGTAAATAATAACCTCGATAATAATGGTAATAATAATAATACTAATAATAATAATAATAACAAAATTCAATAAATCATAATGGTGTATAGACCATTACGTACAACTACTAATCCCAAAATATACAAGGACCTACCTTATACAATCGTCACTAGATATCACTAAATAATTATTTATAAAATTTCTAAAAATCACTATTTAATAAATAAATAAAATATATGATAAAATTTCGGGAAGAGGGGTTACACACGTAAATGTGCGGAGTCATGTTAGGGTTGCTAATATTTTCCTCAGCTTTGTCCATGCGAATTTCAGAGGAATTTCAAAAATTCAAACGAGTTTAAAGTTCTAAACAAGATAGAAAATGTAGATGACTGTTCTTCTGAGATCAAGGGATTTATCAAAATATGTGTTTGAGATTCAAGAGACTGGGGCTAAAATCAAGAGGAGTATCTGTTCTCCGATTTTCTTTTCCAAAGATGAAATGATCAACCTTGATTTGAATAATTAAGTCAAACTACTAGATAAGATAGAAGCATCACCGCTTCAGATTAAATAAGAAAAACCAATGATAATATTCCCGACAAATTACTCAGGGAATACAAAAAAAAAATTATTTTGAGAAGAATAATTTCATAACTAAGGAAAGTTGAAAATTTGAGAGAAGGTAAGTCTCATTGATTCAAGGAAATCAAATTGAAATTGTCTAGTAACGCCAAGAAATTAAATAGCTTTGGGACAGCTAAAAATCTCCTTGACTAAAGGAAATTTAACAATAGAATGGATTAAAAAATGTGATCAATTTTCTGACCGTTCCTGCTTCATGATCATAGAAGCTTTCTAGGCCTTGATTTGATCAAAAAATTGCATAGAGAGAGTAGGGTTTTAAGATGAGTGGAGGAAAGTCAACATATGAAAATATTCTCGATTTTTGGAAAAACATAGGAGATAACAATATTGAAATTGAAAATAACTCCTTTAGGAGAATCATGAACTGAACTAATTCTTCTGGTAATAATTGACCTTTAGGCTTTATGGTCCCTAGAATTTAGTTCAGAATTGATTTCGAGAAAGTCAATCAATTGGAAATAAGATTGGATATAATTGTTGTAGATATACATTGGGTAGATAAAAGTTTAAAAGGGTTGCTAAGAGAATATTGAAACTCTTTATAACGAACGAATCAAAATTCCAAATAAAGGTAGAGAAGTAAGATCTGATCAACCAATGAAGAAGTTAAAATTAGGTTTGATAAATAAGAAGAAGATTGAAAAATTCAATCTTATTCCAAAAAGAATATGAATCCTAAAGTATACTAGAACCTGGAAATTATGGAAGGAAATCATCTCGAAAGTCATGGGACACTCAAAGGTACAATCAGCCTAATCTAGATAAGGTTTAGGTACAAACACAAACAAGGTATCCTACGAATCTATAAGCAGGCAAAAATAGATATTTAAGTAAATAATTTCAGCTCTATAATGTAACATGGTGTATATCATCTAAGTGTTCTAGTTGTTTCTAAAGTCTGTTTTCCTAAAGTCTCAACTATCCCTAGGTCAAGTTACAGAACTACGCGATGGTCTAGACTAAGTTGACTAGACCAATTCACAGATCTGACCTGCATGGGCCACCACTAAAAATATGTCACGATCCCGGTCCCAAATTATTGGGTCGAATCGGATCATGTCCAGCCTGCACCGTTGTTGAGACGGCGGCAGTAAGCTGTATCCACTTGCAGGTAATCTCAACAACAGAATCTAAATTTGTCACAACTTTAATAATTCGAATATTTATAAAAATTTTGTTCAATACAAGAAAGATACAACTGATAATCAAAACTGAATTAACTGTCTTCAACACAACTTTCCCTAAACTAGAAAAGAAGAAGTAATATTTAAGCAGCCGGCTCATCAGCCTCGAGATCATCATCTTCCAATCGGGACTCGGGTAACACCATAGGATACAGCTCAGGATCATCAATGCTTCCTAAAAATGTTGGGTCTCCAGTCAGGAGGGAGCAAGTACAATTATGAATATCTAACAATTCAAATAATAATGGAAATTTGTAATTTTAAACAATTTAAAATACGTGAACAATATTTTCCAGCAATTTTTCTACGATTGAAAACAATGTGATTTGAATAGGTAACGACTATGACCGGCTTGGGTTGTACAATAGTATCCTAGTGATACGATACGGCTTATCCCCGTGTGTAAAAGGGGTAAGCTCGCACAATCAATATGCAATATGAGGGATATTGGTCATAGACGCTACACTACTCCCCCAATCCCACAATCAATAACAATCAATATTTGAACTCTATAGAGAGTTCCACAATCAATATTTGAACTCTAGGAGAGAGTTCCGTGTAGCAATAGTGGTTTAAGCATGCAAGATAACAATTACTAAATAAATTGCCAATTAAATATAACCGTACTTGCCTTAGTTCGACTGGAATGAGGGTAATGTCTCCGAGATGAATTTCTGACTTGTCCTCGAAATCCTACAATCGAGAAGTCTACCTTAGAATCAATGTTGAACCATATCTAGGTGTGCTAGTTGAAATCTCTAAAACTGAACCCTAGTCAAGTTTTAATCTTTATTACCTTAATACAGACAAAACACAAATTATCGATGTGCGTTATAATTAATTACGAAGGAAAGATCAATTTTTGTTTACTTTTAGGAAAAATCGTATTTATCGATTTATTTGGCAAAACTTTGTCATTTTATAATATATATAAAAATAAATTTCGAGAAAACGTGAATTTGTTAAATATTACAAACTAATTATTTAAGGTGAGAAAATCTTATTAATTTTCTATAAAATAATATTTATTTAATACTTTACACGCTCTAACGATCAAATATTCCAATCAGAAAATAAAAAAATATCTACGCTATTACAGAACCACCAAAATAGAGACTGGGCTTATGCCCTTACAAACTTTTACATGAATTAAAATAAGAAGGAAAATATTAGTTAGTCCTGAACAATGTCCTGCACTTTTAAATACTGAAAATAAAAGTATTAAAATAAATAAATTAAAATCTTAAGAGTCTCAGACTTGGTCCAATCGTCATAATTTAGCTATACCTCAACGTCCGGGTAAAACCGGTTTCGTTTGCATTTCGCTAGGGCTCACGGATCGGTACGGTCGTCGCCCAAAAATCCAATTAATAAATATTCCCGAAAATTCATTTATAAAATTTTATAAAAATTTGGGCAACATTCCTCTATATTCGGGATAACCCAAAACTGGAAAATTTGCCAACAACACACAAATATATCCCAAACCAGAGAAAAATCCATTTTTAATACAAAAATACACCATAAACATATTTCCGAAACGTAATCGGAAAAACCCGAAGTATAATCGCCAATCCCGAAACTAAATCGGAAATACCAAAGCATTATAATTCAGAAAACCCGAATTAGAAAAATAACCCAAAAATAATTCCAGAAGCTATTTCCGAAGGATTCTCGAAAATTCCGAATCCATAACCACGAAAAATAAAATAAGTCCAGTACATCCCGAAAATCCGAAATAAACAAGTTCCAAAATTTTCCGAAAATATTCTCGAAAATTCCGAGAATGAAATCACAGGAACCCATCAACACCAAAAATCCGAGTTTATACGGAATCCACGGTTACGAAAATTTTCCGAAACAAATCTCGAAAATCTCGAGATTTCGCGGAACATAAAAATAACCAGCATAGTTTTTCCGAGAAAACTCAGAATTCCCGAGATACCAAAATCAGAAACTTCACAGAAAAATCACAGAAAGCATTTCGAAAAATCCGAAAATGTTACGTCTACAAATACCAAATTCTCGGAGGGAAAATCGGGGACCAAAAATTATCATAGACATCACGACGGGAGGGACGAACTACCTGTGTTTACACAGAAATGACCAAAAGCTTGATGACGGAATCCGAAGGGTAGCCTCAGACTCGGGACGACGCCTCGCCGGGGTACGGCTGCGCAATCCACACACGAGCACGGAGCTCCAGCTGACAGGGAGGCCACGCGGGGAGGGCGCCGGCGTCGAGATCGACGGAAACTCCGAAATTGGGTTAGGGCACGTTTTGGAAAGGTTAGGGAAAGTGGTGTGGAAAAAATGGAAGCATGGAGGAAAGCTTTAAATAGGTGAAGAAAGGGGGTTACCGGAGTCGAATGGCCGGCCGACCTTGATGGCGATGGCGGCGGTTACGGGAGGGGGTCGGCCGACGGGTTGGAATGGGAAGAGCCCCACGTTGGTTTTGAGTAAAGGAAAGGAAACCAACTCATGTGTAATGAAGAGAGAGAGAAGAGTTAAAAAAAGTTTACAAATGTCAATAATGAACACTTGCTGACAAGTGTATAAGAGTATGCTCCACTATAGAAACCCATTTAAATCCACTCTTTAAATATCAATATATGGGCTTAAGCCCATTAAAGCCCAATTAATATATAAAAGTTTTCCAACCCATCATATTAAGGCCCACCATCTATAGAAAATGTTTTAAAGCCCAATAACAATAAACTCATTTCAATTTAAAACCTTATTTAAAATAAAATATTTTAAAATATTTTTTTCTTTATATAAAAATTCATTTTTAAAATAATTTCTTTAAATTAACTTCTTTTGAATGTAAACTAATTTTAATAAACAAATTCTTTAAATTGAGACTAATTTTTTTTAATTATAAACATTTCTAATTATTTATGAAAAATGAAACTGGGTTTCACAGGCCCCCTAAGATAAGGACAAAATCCAACTTCGGAATAGGATCAGAATCTGCTCAGGTTCATCCAATGAACATTAAATGCATGCTAGGTGTCATTTATTCAATTATATTGATAACTCTCCAAGATTTTGATAAAAGAGAATCCCAGCGTCCGCCACGTGTCAGCTCAGCAGCAGCCCTCACCGAGCAATCTCGAGATTCTTTCATATCTCTACGTGCAGCATTCCTGCACTAATCCTTATGCACATCGTATATGTGCTCCACTATAAATAGAAGGAGTTTCCTTCGATAAAGAGGTTTCGAAATCTTCACAAATTCGACATCTCTTGATTAGCAACACCAAAGTTCCAATCACAAGCACCAGAAAGCCAAAGCAAGTTAAACTCATCGTCAGATCGTCAACAGAGTAAAGGAGCCGCTGCGGTGCTCGATCTCCACCGTCACACTTCTCCAGAAAACTTTGTACTTAGATCTCATGTTTAGAATCGATTGTACTCTTTACACGTTTAATATACAAAAGGTTCGTATAAACTTTGTCATGGCAAACAAGATGACGACTCTACTGGGGACTTTCTTCTCCTCCAACGAGAAGGTAGTGACGCAATCTGACGACAACTTGTTGGGATCTTCTCCAAAGACGTTGGTCGTATGTTTCGACCAACAAGCTTTCGAAGATCTCATTTCTGAGGAGAAGTCGAGTCCTTCAAAGTGGTTCGTAAAACCGAAGAAGACTCGACGCACCTGGGTGCTGAAGGCGGCTGTAACGAGAAGGACGACGGAGGGGACTGCGTCCAGAACCCCTTGAATGAAAAAGCCCCGAAGAAGATTTCGGTTGCTACTGACATGCCACCTCGCTCAGTTCCTACTTCGAAAAAATACAGCAAGGAGTACGGCTCTCCTACGTTGGGCCTAACAAAGGTGCAACGCCGAAAGAAGTGCAACGTGGCCCACCTACGAACGAAGGAGGCTATACAGGTGAGAACTTCTGTCTTTAATAGAATTGCCTACCCATCGAGTAAGGCTATGTTGGATTCTAAATGTTACGTACCTTCTAGGGGTAACGTAAAGAGGTCCAAGACGGCACGTGCCTTATACGCCAAAGTGCTATACATACCACTCTGTTGGACTCTGAATACTATGCACCTTCTAGGGGTAGTAGAAAGAAATCCAAGGAAGCACGCACTTCGTACGATCAAAGTGCTATACCGATGACAGACCGAAGGCCCACATTGACAGTCATACGTACAGCAAATAGAAAGCTATAAAAACTGGTCCGAGTGCTTCGATGCCTCGACCGGTGAAACTCTGCTGTCATTTGAGCGCTCATGCGCACGACTCAAGCCAGGGGGTACGTACTATCGAGATAGACTCGTGCAAATAGTATTCCTGTAAGAATGAAAGGAGTCTACCTCATCAGCAACTCTCTAATCAGGGCCTAAGCGTGTCTCAAACGTAGGAACTAAGAAGAGAGAAGCTATTTCCATATCCTCACTCCTGCGTACAGCTTTCTGCACGCACAAAAGGAATACAGGAGTTGAGACCTCAAAAAATCCCCACAAGCGTAAAGCGAGGGAGGAGTCCGCGACGCAGAACGTGTCTAAATCAAGGCACAACTGCACCATATCACCATCAACTGTGCTGTTGCCAAACAGCCGCTTCGTCGCTAAAAAGGCGGTCCTCTTCCAAAGACTACGACCGATGGCATCTAATGAAGAAGAAGATGAGCTCTATGTTGCTTCAGGCAACGCGGCATGGGGTTCTCCGTCTCTCAAGAAGCTTTTCAAGAATCTTTCCGTGTCGGCCAACAAGCCCAAAAATTGGCCTGGGGGGTAGTAAGAAGGTACTGTCCAGTACGGGTGTGTTCCAAGGCATGCACTCAAAATCAGGATCCTTGCCGCAAGAAAATGACATGTCAGTTACAGCATTAGCTGGGGGTGGCTAACCCTTCACTATTCTTGACAATCCCATATTCAAACCTAATGAAGGATTGTACGACACAGACACTTCCACAGGTACAGACAGTCAAAAAGCTGGATGTAGCAATTAAAATGAGTCTGAGGATGATTGCAACCTACCGGTTTATCCTCAAGACGACGGGACTCAGGCGTCTGAACCAGAGGGCAAAAGATTTACCATCCCTTCTACTTATCTGCCCGTGATGTCCGTGTTCATGGCCGAAAGCAACAATATGGACAACAACAAAGGATCCAGTCAGCAAAAGCTATAGAGGCCCTTGAGACGGGCCTAAATATGTTAACCGATACTATAAACACCTTGGCTTCCGTCGTATTGGAGATCAAAGAGAAATTGACACCCACTATCTCCACTCCTGTAAACCAAGACCCAGGGACTAACAGCGGGTCCAATGCACCTCACATCCTGAGCCAAGCAACGCCTCCATCATCTACTCCATTAACAACAGGACTTGCAAAGTCGAGTGATGTACAGCAGGCCCTCAAGAGTTGTACGCTCGCCATTATGCCAGAAAAAAGCGAGAATTACTCCAAAAGATAGGGATTCTGCATCCATATCCTGCCGAATGGGATAATGTGATCTATCTTCCCAAATACAATCCGTAGATGCTCACGCCGTTCGATACGAAGGAGTCTTCCATCGATACCTGAGGTACTTTGCCTCAGTAATGGGGCATCTACCAAAAGACGCTGCTCTCCTTACCAATATATTCGTAGGAGCACTGCAGGGGGTGGCCTATGAATAGTTTTGTAGCCTCCCAGACAACTGTATTTCGTTGTTCGAAGACTTGAAGTGCCTATTTCTCAATCAATTCTACGAAGAGGGAATGGACATGACAATGTCGACTCTCATGGACATCATCCAGAAAGAGAAGGAACCTGTATGCGTATACATTGAGCGCTTCCGCCAGGCCGCTCTGAGATTACCCCTAGTATACCAGAGCCCATGCTTATGGACTCCTGCCACAAAAACATGATTTCTGTAATCAAATTATGGCACAATGCTCCTTGTATTGAGTGTACGCCCTTTATTATAGAGGCAGACATGGCAGAATGGAAAGCTCAAGATGCGCAGCTATTAGGACTGAGTTTCCCGTTGCTCGAAGACAAAGGATGGCGCTCATCTAGCAACAATCCCGCTCCCAAGGACGGTAAAGAAAAACAAACCATGACCGTCAACATCTCCAAGGATTCAGTAACAATGAACCCTAAGCAGGCTAAAACGCAGAGGCCGAAAGAGACCTACTCCTTAAACGACGAAGACACACTAGAACTCTTTGATATACTGACGAAGAGTGGCAAGCTTCAGCTCCCGCCTCCTAAGCGTCCCGATGAAGTGGGAAACGTGGACAATCCAAAATACTGCCACTACCCCCAGTATGTTCACCATTCGACACGTGACTGCTACGTGTTGAAAAGACAGATCCAACGCCTCATCGACACCAAGGTCATTTCGCTTGACTATGAGGAGAAGATTGTTTCTGCCAAATGGTCACTCTCCAGTTTAGAAGTTTTCTAAGAACTGAGGCTCAAGACGGCGTAGTCCCCATCCCGAGAGCAACGATGGAAGTAGTCAATCTTCCTACCGGCCCTGTGACAACGCTCAAGACCTCATTCCATTTACAATATCGCGAGGCAAAGTGATGTGGATCCATCCTGATCTTGCCCCAGACATGATGGTGCCTGCAGCGTACTCTGTCAAGGAGAAGAAAGTTAAGTCATGTCGTATGGTTTCTATATCGGTTGATGACACTCTGGTTTCCACTCGCTCGGTTCACCAGCGAGAAGAAAATTAGGCTCCACAAGTGGAAACACCTTCCCCTGTTGCAGCTGCCACCCCCGATACATCAGAAGCTGGCCCGTCTCAAGCCCCTGCCGCAGATAAGCAAAGGTAGAAGGAGGTTCGGTTTGACAAACCTCTGAGAAAAGACTCGGTGGTAGGACCGATCAAGCCCTACAACTTCGACATAATGGCACAGCTAGCCAATACTCTGTCTCGACTGTCACTCTTCGAGCTCCTCCGTATCTCCAAAGAGACTCGAGACGCCCTCAGCGAAGCTTTATAGAATGCTGATTCCTTACTCACCCAGGTGAAATCACCTAAGGAAGACACTGTTGCATGCCCACATTGTTACAGTGTGGTCGAGGGTTATTCCTAACATCACCTTCACCCAACAGGACATGTTGCTGAAGAACAACTAGTACAATAGGTCCGTGTACTACACAGGGTATGTTAGTGCCATTAAGGTCAATCGCATCCACATCGACCATAGATCTTCTCTTAGCATCATCCCTCAGAGTTTACTCTAAGCTTTGGGGAATCCCAATGCATCGACTGACTGCATCAAATACTGTAAACATCAACTTTAATGCTGGAAAGAGTAAGTCCCTGGGAAAGATTCGGCTGAAACGCCAAATAGGTGATCTCACGACTGACGTAACTTACTACGTCGTTGATGCCGATATAAACTACAACATGCTATTGGGATAACCATGGATTCATGAGTACATGATCGTGCCCTCCACTCTTCATCAATGTATGAAGTATGTGGCCAGCAACGGGACCATCAAAACCGAGTTCGCTGACATTGATCCATTCCGAGGACTCGAAGCATACTATACAGATGCTGAGCTGTACAAGTAAGTTCTATGGGACGATGATGCCAATGATGCCGACGACTGAGGCAGATACTATATCGGAAAGTGCAGCTATCACGGAAGAACCATTAAGGATTCGATTGAAGGGAAAACTTTCCAAAACATAAACTCCTCTTGTCATCAAGCTTCGAGGCAAGGCTCCTGCTCGGTCACCCTCGACAATATCAGCCGTTAGCAATGAGCCTATGCAAATAAGGCTTCCCCGGAAGGTCCCCAAGGCCAACTCTGAAGTCACAGGAACTTCCAACTACACCTCCCTTGGTAGTCAAGTTGAAGGGGAAAACCTCCTCCACCTTCTCTCACAACAGCCCTAGCGCTTACAGATGAAGAGTTAGGAGACTACGTGTATGCCAATACTGAGGTGCACTCTTTAGATGATATAATCCCTCGGGATAAAATTTTGTATTTCATTAATAGGAAGTTGTATTTGAATAACTCTTGTGCGCATTGGAACACTAGGTATTTCTTAGACAATGCTCTATATATGTTACAAACACAAGTGACAACCGCTAGTCTCGCAAGCTGAGTTGTCCCTCCTTAAGGTGCCTACTTCTTGGTTCCAGCAAGGAAGAAGGAGGTGGAACCCATCATCTTCGGTCGATTGGAGCATCCTCAGTGGTTGGCTTCGGCAGAACCAGAACCCGATAACGGTAAGATGCAACTCTACCGTTACACTTCTCAAGCCAAATACCTTATCCAGAAGATGGGCTATGACTTGAACATCAAGAGATGGCTGAACTATGGCAAAGGCCGACGCCTTCTCTTACGACTTCGTGCTCCAAAGGGAAAGTCCCAAAATTACTGCCAACGCACTCGCCAGAGATTGGGTTATGTTACACCTATAACAACTTTGGAGAGTTCAGATTCGAAGGTCTTGATGCATTCACACTCTTTCGACTACTCAACCTGGGACTCTGATACCAGTATCGGCCAAGCCTTCAAGAAGATATTATCCGTCATATAGTCTCTGCAGGTCCCCCATTCGACAAAGAAGACCAAATATTTGAATTCTTTGAATATGAACCCTAGGCTCAACGCTTGGGATCCCAATGGGAATGACACTTCGAACAACGCAAACCTTCCACTAAAGATGAAGTCGTCCAAGTTGAGCTAGAAGATGAGGCTTCCCCAAAACCCGTCTTTATCGGCAAAAGCTTGACGGAAGAAGACAAAGAATCTCTGATACAGCTTATCCGAGAATACATCGATGTCTTTGCTTGGAGCTATAAGGATATGTCGGGTTTAGACCCGCAAGTCGCCATGTACCGTCTCAACATCTTACCCGATGCTAAGCCGGTCAAACAGCAACAACGTCAGTTTTTGCCCCAACGTCATGGATGCTATTGAGAAGTCCACAAACTCATAGAGAGTGGCTTCCTTCGCGAAGAGCAACACCCAGAATTGGGTGGCCAACATTGTCTCAATCATTAAGAAGAATAAGAAAATTCGGGTATGCATAGATCTCGACTCGGCATATCCAAAAGATGAGTTCCCCCGATCACTGACGTGATGATTGACAACACGTGTAGCTTCGAGCATATGTCCTTCATGGATGGTTTCTTAGGCTACAACCAGATCAAAATATTCTCCGAAGATGAGAAGCATACTTTGTTTCGGACTCCAAAATGGGTATATTGTTACACAGTAATGCCCTTCCAGTTGAAGAATACGGGAGCAACATACCAGCGGGCTATGAGCACCATATTCCGTAAGCACCTCCGAAAGATGGTAGAATGTTACGTTGATGATATTACCGTCAAGAGCAAAAATAAATCAAGTCATTTGGATGACCTAAGGATGATATTCGACTTAATGCGGACAAATCGACTAAAGATGAACCCAACCAAGTCTTTTCTGGGAGTCTCCAGTGGCAAGTTCCTGGGCTTTATTATCATAGCCAAGGGTATTCATATTGACCCGAAGAAGACTAAGGCTCCTCCGAAGAATCTCCGTGAGCTTCGAGGCCTACAAGGATACCTGGCATACATCAGAAGATTCATAGAAAATCTCTCTGGTCGATGTCAACCCTTCACCAAACAGATAAAGAAAGTGGTTTCTTATGTATGGACCGAAGAATACCAGCGCGTGTTCGACGACATCAAGAAGTACCTCACTAGTCCTCGAGTACTAGTAGCACCGATCGTGGGGAGACCTTTTCTGCTATACGTCCGAGCTATGGACTATTCTATCGGTGCTTTGCTAGCCCAGAAAAGAATGAAGGCCACGAATAGGGGATCTACTATCTCAATAGGACTATGATTGGGGCTGAGCATCGATATAATCCTTTAGAGAAGGAGTGTCTTGCTATGCTCTTCACCATCCAGAAGATGCGACATTATGTGGCCGGACAGACAATCCACGTCATCTTTCGAGTCAACCCCCTTAGGGTCCTCATAACCAAGCCAGGGGCCTTAAACTCGTGATTGTCCACATGGGCAATACTTTTGACTCCTTACGATATGACATTTGTCCCATAAAATGTAGTCAAAGGCCAAGCATTGGCCGACTTCTTGGTGGCACATCTTGTGCCAGAGACATCGAAGCTCTATGACGACATTTCTGATGAAGTCCTAGAGTCTAATGCCATCTTAGATAACTCTGTTTTGCGTATGTTCTTTGATGGAACTTTAAGAACAGGACCCAAAGGCAAGATTATCGCAGGGGTAGGAGTCGGTTCTCATCACCCCCGATTGGCCTGGTCATGCACCATGCATATTCTCTCATGGAATCGTGCACAAATAATGTTGCTGAGTATAATGCTCTCATTATTGGACTCCAGTTTGCTAAACATTTGGGGGTTGACTGCATCAAGGACTATGGCGACTCGAAACTGATTATTAACGAGGTTCGAGGATAATATGAGGTCCATTACGAAGATCTGGTTCTTTACCACCAGGCAGCAATTGATATTATTTCCACCTTCACAGGGTTCTTTACAAAATATGTACCTTAACTACAAAACTTGGAGGCCGATGCACTCGCTGGCCTCACAGTTTCTCTGGCAGCTCCTGTTGGAACCTAATATACCGTCACAGTAATGGGACAAGAGCTAGTCTGCCCAAAGAACAATCTACATACGTGTTTGAGTTACTCAGTACAAACAAACACTAATATTAATGTTTGGGACTGGCCATTTTCGTTTATAGACTACGCAGTCTATGTAATCCTACCTGAAGACCCAAAGAAAGCTACTTCTGTCAAGAGATGCTCTCTTCGGTTCTTCTACGACACAGCTATCAAATGCTGTATTGTCGTTCATACGACAAGCTTCTCCTGCGATGTTTATCTAAGACAAAAGCACAAGAGACACTCCGAGAGGCACACGATGGCACCTGTAGAGCCCATCAGCCTGGTCCTATGTTACAGGACCAACTACGTCGCATGGGCTACTACTGGCCCATTATGATGACAGAGGCTGTTGATTATGCAAAGAAGTACCGGGTATGTCAGTTGCATGCTGACTTCATCCACCGACCTTCAGAGTTCCTACACCCTACAGCGGCTGCTTGGCCATTTGAAGCATGGAAATGAATATTATTGGGCCGATCAGTCCACCTATCCTCCAAAGGACACCGGTTCATACTCACCATCATCGACTACTTTTCTAAGTGGGACGAAAGCAGTACCTCTGGCCGAGGTGAAAACCTCAAACGTGATCATCTTTGTCAAGCATCACGTCATATACCGCTTCGGGGTTCCCAGAAGGATTATCTTGTAGGACCGTTGAGCACCTCTAGAGGGGGGGTGAATAGAATATGTGCGTGTCTAGCAGAAAATAATCACCAATTAAAAATATTAAGCAGTTATATATTATGGCAGATAAAAGATGGTAAAGTAAGAGTCAAGAATTCAAACTCAGCGAACACCTACGATGTATATTGGTTTCCCTCTGAGAGGACTAGTCCAGTTGCGAGTACTCTTGCTCGCTATTAATCTACTATGGCACAAGCTTTAACTGAGCGCTTGCAACTCTTATAATACCATGCTTGGTGACAAGTGCACGATCGACTTCACAACACCGTACTTGGTAACGAGCGCACGACCGACTCCAGAAGGCAATTGGAAAACTAGAACGTTTTCTGAATACAGCCTCCGATACAACTCTTCAACACCAAACTCTAGATTAAATAGAAACTGTACTGGCTTGGCTAAGAGTAGTAAAGGCTTAGATATGAAAGTAAAAAAGCTCAGAACACTTTAGATAGGAGAAGAGAAGAGATAAAATTGGATGATTGAAGTGAATGGTAATCTCAACTCTATTTATAGTATTTTTGGGGGACCGAGTTCGGGCAGAGTTTAGATGCTAGAATTTCGCATACGAACGTTGGATACAGATTTGGTGGGAACTAAAATTCAAATAACCCAGACCGAACTCGGGCCGAACTCGGACCGAACTCAGACCGAACTCTGTCAGAGTTCTGCTGGGTCAAAACAATAAGGAATTGACCAAATTTGCATAGGTTTTGGAATTTTTGAAATTGTGGATTTTTGGGATAAGTAGGTATGCTTATTTTTGTTTATCGGCTGAGAGAAACCTAAGCCTGTACTGATCCGATCAATCTCACATTTTTCCTATACTCAATAAAAGAAAAAATATAGAATAAATATGAAAACCAATAGCCGTTTTGATGACGTCTTTTTTCTGACATTGAAGACGCATTTTTTCTTGACGAAAGTCGTCCAAGGATAAACAGATCTGGAAATCTGAATACCTTTTATTGTATTGTGCCATCTTTGGTCCATCAATAATTCTTCGTTGCATATGTCCTCGTTTGATCATGCTTACTTCTTGTCTGTAAGTATATGTTAGACGAAACAAAATAATATATTGCTGTATGATACAAGCATAGCAATATGATATAGACCATTTAGTACAATGCTAAGTTTAAGTAGCAACATAATAGTAATTACATGAATATTAGTGACATCACTAATTAAACTTAATTTATTAGCTATATTCAAAAACATGATATAATCATTAGGGCTAACATTATCCACGACAACGGTCCTCAGCTCATGAGCCACGCATTCCATAGGTTCTGCGATAAGAACCAAATACAAAATATGGCATCAACGGCTTATAATCTTGCAACGAGCGGACTAGCCGAAGCATTCAACAAGACTATCGTCAAACTGCTCAAAAAAGTCAGTTTCCTCTAATAAGCGCGACTAGAATGAAAAGATCGACAAATGCCTGTGGGCTTACTGTATAACTGTTCGGACACTGTAACGCCCCAGTCCAAAATAGAAGGACTAGAAATGTATCATGCCAGCTGTATACATACGAGTAAATGAAAGGCTTGTATGTATACATAAGCTGTAAAATATAGAAAGCCAAGACTACTAAATCTCATCCACGAAGATAAATAATGATATAAAAGCAAATTTGAGTTTGTCATGTATACAATCGTTGGGCGAAGACAAATTCACTACCAACTAATTTAAATAGGAAAAAAAATATACAAAGAAAGTGATTTAGTCGAGCGAAGGGGATGACGATCCAAAAACAACATCTCGACGGAATAGAGCGCAAGTCATGGCCTTAGCTAGAGCACCTGCAGGAAGTCACAAAACACACCTAGAGAAATCACCAGGTCCTCAGAGGGACGTAACAAGACACATAATATCATGCCATAAACTGAATATGAATAGCTCAATAGAAAAGTACATAAACCTAAACAGATAAGGTCTCTAACCATTCTATGTAAAACTATGCACTTTTGGAGACAACGTTCTACGCAGGGGCTGTATGATAAGCCACGCAAAATAAAAGAGGATTGGCAGCACGTAGCGCTCATACGAGACACTATCTGCCCTAGGTCGTAAGTAGCGCTCATCTGAGTCACTATCAGCCTGAAATGTGCATAATAATAAAATGTAGCCTCTATGCGAATAGCTGTCTCCTCTCCTCCCCATGATACTATACATGCGTCATCTCCACGACACAACATGAATCGTTTCCACGACAATGTTTTAGTCTTAATAACTGCTAGGTCTTCAATACAAATCTATTTGTAGTTATATCCTAACACACGACCTGTACGTACCAATGATCAGTTAGCACGCAAGTCCGTATCAATATGCGACTCGCGACTTCATGGCACACAAGTGTCAAAGGCCAATGAATGCAACACACACAAAGGGTGGTCCCTTAACTCTAGGCCAAAATACAACAAGAAAACTAAAGTATAGTAATTTTCATCTACATACATTTTTTGAAAGAATAATTTTTTATATTGAGCAATTAAATAAACAGTAGAAGCAAGGTGTCTTGCCTGGTGTATCGCCTGATGTGGTGCGATGATCTTCCATGTCCTGTTTTGTCCAATAGCTGAGGTCGATGTATAAGGGTCCGAAATTCCCAAAATTTAAGATGTACGATTAGTTATGATCGTGATGGACAAATAGTGAGAATTTGCGAAGAAAAATAGTTATACTATATTTAGAAAATACCTAAAAATATATTTTGGTCGTTAAAATAGTTTTAGAAAAATTACTTTAAATTCTAAATACCATTCTAGGCTAAAAACTAAGTTTACCAGAATAAAATTTATAGATGGGAGAAACTATATTTTATTAGTAAAAACAATTTAGATAAATATTTTGAAAACATTTAGGAAATCTTTCTATTATTAGGAACTATATTCTTATGGGTAAAAACATAGTTCTAGATACATATTTATAATCTAGAAATTTTGTTTAGGGCCTTGAAACATATTTTGAAATACATGCTAAGTCAAATATAATTATTTATATGTAGTTGTACATTAGTATTTTTACAAAATTATTTTGAAAGGATTGTTATACCTAATAATTTCCATGATAGAATACCAAAATAATTATTAGTAATATAATCTAAATACAAATAAAACTATCAATAACGTTGATAGTAATTGTAATAATATATAACAATAATAGAAAATAATTCTAATCCTTAAGCTTTAGTCAAATTGTCATAATAATAATAATAATAATACTAAAACAATGTTGATAGCAGTATTAATAATAATAATAATAGTAATAATAATAATAATAATAATAATACTGTTATAGTAATATTAATAATAATAATGTAATAAAGATACACCCTAATTCAAAGAAGGGGAGAGAGAAGGAGAGGAAATCGAGGGAGAAGATGGGATCGGCTCACCTCGAAGACTGTAGGAGCGGTCATATCCGACCGACACACGTTCGACAGCGGAGCTCGCGGCTAATGGTGAGGTGGCCTGGCTACGATGACAAGGAACTCCGGTGGTGGCATGAGGGAGCCGCGAAGATCGACGATGAGGGTACGGCGCTCAGTTCGGCGGCGGCGGAGCGCTTCACAGAGATTGGGAGTGCTGCTCTCAACGGTGAGGGTTCGACGCACGGGGCGGTCACAGGTGATGGTCACCACAGTGGAGATCAAGGAATAGGCGACGACGGTCACGATCGACAGCTAGGTCAGGTTTGGGGTTTGGATTTTAAATTATTTATTCTTTTATTTTTTTAGGAGGCTGGTGGTTGGGCTAATGGTGTGGTTGGCCTCGAGTGTTGGCCGGTGGCCGATGGTTGGAGGTATTCGGGCTTGGGTTTAGTTGGTGTGGTGATGATGACGAAGATTATGGTGGCAGTTTGGTGGAGCGGAGTCGGGACCGGGATGGCGAGGTCGGGAAGGTTGGTCGAGGGAGAGCTCTGGTGGTTCAAGGCTTGGTGTTGGGGGCGGCGGTGGATGTGGTACGGAGAAGTTGGGTTGGTCGGGACGAAAATCGAGAAGGAGGGGTAATGGTGAAGGCGCTGGTGGTGGTTTGCTTTGGCGGCGAGGGTGATGTTGTGGCATCGCCGGACAGGAAGGTGGCTGGAGTGGCGATGGTGGCAAAGATGGTGGAACGGGACATGTGGCCACGACAGAGGCGGGGCCGGGATTGAGGTCGTAGGTTTTAGGTTTGATTGTGTCGGGGGTGTGTCCGACACGAAAAAATTAAATATACCTGTATCCATATGGAATAAGAGCTCGTGGACACAAACACGATTCACAATACGTTAGGGTAGAGGAACTGGGATGGTGGAAATTATTTGGGTTCTATAGAAAGGAGCCAAGAGGAGCTCTCCTTATATAGGGGGTGATGCTTCTAGACAGATACGGACAAGGATGAATTTAAATTTCTTATTTGATATTTTATTATTTATTTCAAATCGATTTTAAATAACTTGACCGAATCCAAATCCTGATCCCATAAATCCTATTATAAATTAAAATCTTATTTTAAATTGAATTCAATAAAATCTTTTCTAAAATAAATTATCGTAATTTAACTAAATATTAAATCTCACATCATTCCAAATATCATTTTCAAAATAATAAAATAATGATAATTATAAATTTCGAAAATCAATATTTCATACATGAATCAAATTCATGTAGCTCGTATAAATCTAGAATAATTATATAAATCTTGTTTTAAATGACCAATAAAATTAAGTAGCATTTTCACAATAAAAACATAAAGTGTTGACAATTTCCGATGCGATGCTTGTCACATCTATTAGTAAATAAAAAGAAAATATTTATCACATATTATTTGAAGCCTATATTATTATATAATGAAAATGTTTTCTAAAATATGTACCTTGCACATAGTCGCACTCGACGAGTAATTACGAAATGCAACCTTGCGCGAAACGTACAGTTACGAAATATAAATATGATAATAAATAACTTAAATTAGGAAAAACAATTATGGGGTTTACATACACCCACTGGCAACACACCAATCTCTCTGTCTATGGAAGCGAGGTAGTACTTCCTATGGAGATCCAGATCCCATCTTTACGGGTAGCCATCACCAACGAGCTGACTGACGAAGACAATCAACGCCGATGGCTACAGGAGTTAGAGGCATTGGATGAAAAACGTCTGCTAGCTCAGCAACGAATCGAGCTTTACCAAACTTGGATTTCCGTAGCCTTCAACAAAAAGGTCCTGAGAAAGAACATTCTAAGTGGGTGACCTCATCTTATCAGTTTGAAGATCGATGGTGATGATTCACAAGATAGTTGGGAAGTTCGAACCCAAGTGGGAAGAATCGTTCATCATAGAGATGGTCTACTCCAATAGGGCCTACCGACTGGCCAAACCTAACGACGACTTGCTAATGATGCCAATCAATGGCAAGTTCCTGAAGAAATACTATGTTTGAAGTTCAAATCAGCATAGGTTCCTACATCCCCCGTGGGTGTCCATGAATTCTATTACTGAGTTCACCTCTTTCATAATTCCGCCAGTAGAAAACCTTTCATGTCCATACTACCTATGAATTATTATTCTTTGCCCTAATGAAGTTCACGTCTACCACGTACATATTACCTCTGAGTAGTCATCCCTTCCATGATAACCTTGTGTTGTCACAACTATCTAGAAAACCTTTCACGTCTATACTACCTCTGAATTGTTATTCTACACCCTAGCAAAGATTGTGCCTACCATGTCCATATTACCTCTGAGTAGAAATTACTTCCATGATAATCCCCTGTGATTGTCATAACTATCTATAGAACCTTTCACGTCCATATTACCTTTGAGTTATTCTATACACCCGTCAAGTCTATCCTTGCCATGTCCATATAACCTCTGAGTAAGAAAAATTCTACCACCAAAAATCTCGTGTTTACTATGTCCATATAACCTCTGAGTAACATACCCTATCCCTAGCAGAGTCATCTCCATCCCCTCATGTTATACTACCTCCAAGAGAATTCTCACTCTTGTACAAGAAAAGCTCACTGCAAAAAGACAAGCAAAACCAAATTTTCATTTATAGAATGGAAACGTTTTGTTTCTTTCGCTAGAAAAAGAGTCTCTCAAAAAAGCAAGTGACAAAAAAACAAAAAGGAGGTCCGTCTCCTTTAGAGCCAGCTGATCACCAAAGAGGAACGAAGGTTTCAGCATCTTGATGGGATCAGAAGGGGGAGACAACTTGCCTTCATCTATCATACGATGGAAGTATACAGGCTGTTGATCCCGTATCATGGCTAGTCGTCCTTTTGGTTGACCTTGGGCAATCAGCTGTCTGACGGGAGTGGTGAGCGCCTCGTCAATGTTTATGTCCGAGGCAGAGACCGCCGCAGTTCAAAAGGATATCCCCGAAAAGAGACGCGGACACAGGAACTGCACATAAATAAAGTGTGTCAGAAAGACACAAAATATTTTTTGCAGAATCAGAGAGCAAAAATACTGCACCAGGATAGGAAAGAATCCACACAGTCACTTTGCGAACATCCGCACAGGCATTACCAAAGTGCACCATGCATCGGCCAACAAACATCCGCGTAGGTACCTTATAGAAAGAACTGCAGAGGGACACTGGCTGCGCGTCTACGAGAAACTTTTTCTCATTAATAGTCATTACTTTGTAAGAAGTAACAACTATGTGCGTCAGTTAATAAAGCTTCAGCACATCTTCAAAACACCACTCCGAAGAATGGCGCCCATAGCGCATCAGCAATAAAAAGCATCAACATATCATCAAGACGACACTCCTAAGAGTCGATGCTCATAAGCATCAACAAACCAAGAAATTAATGACAGTCAGACACCTACTAGCAACGGGTGACCACACGTCTTTATGCACTGGGACTCCTACGATAGGAACTTGCTCAGTGACGACGGCTTCAGAAGCCAACTATTTCCCTTTGGCCTACTGAGTGCTCGTCGTGGCCTCTCCAACATTCCTTGTCGAATGACGCTCTAGTCTGTCTCGCACTCACTGCAGCCAGTCTGGGGCTAGCCACTACCCCACTTGCCTTCTTGGAGCTCGCCGCAGGAGCTTTCGCGATTCTTGATTTCTTGGGAGCCATGTCAAAAAAGTTAGGGTTTGAAGGAAGAAGAAGACTCTGATGAAAAGCTTGTGATAGAGGAAAAAAAGAAAGAAAATTTTCTCTCTCCAAACAGGCCCTACTATAGGGCACCACCATGTCAGCAAAAGAAGACAAAATGTTTCGTGAACGAGGGGACTCTTCGGATGACGTGGGAGTTAAGAGTAAATATCATGATGACAGTTCCCTTGAAACGAGGAGTTGTGATCAACTTTTAATGAAGCGATGGCTCAAGGCATTTAATGCCGAAGGCTAAGCGTGATGACAGCCTGTCAGTAAGCGTACTGGGCATTCGCTTGCAAAGGACACGTATTATGCTTCGTTCAAAGTATTCCGAGCTTGGCTCAAGTTCGAAACACTTTGAAGGGGTTCTTGTAGAAGCATGAAAAAAGTGCAGACATGTCAAAAGCGTAGGTGGCGTTCTCACTACGCATGGCTTCACAAAAGTGCAGGT
>JANAVB010032005.1:10000-17500 GCA_029216955.1 Iris pallida
CACGCCCACGCCGTGCGCAGAAATTCTTCGTGCGCGCAGAAACTGCTGCAACGCGCAGAAACTGCTGCAACGCATGCGTTTCTGTGTCCCGTGCGGCCGATAGTGCCTGTCACGCCCACGCCGTGCACAGAAACTGTTTGCATGCGCAGAAACTGCAGCAACTCGTGGGTTCCTCCGTCCCGTGCGGCCGATAGGGCCTGTCACGCCCACGCCGTGCGTAGAAACTGTTTGCGTGCGCAGAAACTGCAGCAACTCGTGGGTTCCTCCGTCCCGTGCGGCCGATCGGGCCTGTCAGGCCCACGCCGTGCACGGAAACTGTTTGCGTGCGCAGAAACTGCAGCAACTCGTGGGTTCCTCCGTCCCGTGCGGCCGATAGGGCCTGTCAGGCCCACGCCGTGCACGAAAATTGTTTGCGTGCGCAGAAACTGCAGCAACTCGTGGGTTCCTCCGTCCCGTGCGGCCGATAGGGCCTGTCAGGCCCACGCCGTGCACAGAAACTGTTTGCGTGCGCAGAAATTGCTGCGGCAGCTATAGGTTCCTCTGTTTGTCCCGTGCGGCCGATAGGGCCCGTCAGGCCCACGCCGTGCGCAGAAATGTTGTGTCTCCTGCTGCACGTACTAGATTAGTACGTAGTACGTAAAGCCTTGGCGTCGGTTTCTCGTTGTCCCCGGACACACGCTAGTAGTATTAGTAGGGTCCTCCGTCCGGGGAGATGTAAATGCATTCTCTTGTCCGTCACGTGCGTACTCACGTGTCTGTCTTTTCTATGCGTGCGTATTCTCTCCCGATCTTGTTCGTGGGTTCTCGCACCCCGGCCGCCGTTTTAGTTAGTGTTTTATGGGAAAGAAAGAAAGAGAGAAGGACCCTTCCTTCCTTCTCGGATCCGACGGGAGGGTGGCAGTAGGTAGGAGGAGCTACTGAGCCGGGCGGTCGCACCGATAGGGCCCTTCGTCGACGCAAGTTAATTATGCGTATTCCGCCGTGGCGCTTGGTGCCGCAAGGACGCTTTAATAGATGGGCAATTTGTACGAGCCACGTGCGCCAGAGTAGAGTAGTGAGTGCGGTGCAGCATATACTGTACTTGGTAGTATTTCCCGTCGTGAGCGTGAGGGGGCCAAGTATGGGCGACCAACCTTTCGGGCCCCGTTATGTTGGGAGAAATAGGTAGGGGGGGGGGGGGGGACGAATCTGTGCGACAAAGGGCTGGATCTCAGTGGATCGTGGCAGCAAGGCCACTCTGCCACTTACAATGCCCCGTCGCGTATTTAAGTCGTCTGCAAAGGATTCAGCCCGCCGACCGTTTGGAATTTCACTTCAAGGGTTCCCCCGCGGCACGTCCGCCGCGGGGGGGACATCCTTCGACATGGGCCCATGGGGGCTTTGGTAAGCCCCTACTGCGGGTCGGTGGTCGGACGGCGGGCGCAGGCGCCGCTTATTTAGCTTGGATTCTGACTTAGAGGCGTTCAGTCATAATCTGTAGTGACCCGCTCCGCCCTAGCGGAACGCCGATTCCAAACGGCGCGTGCAACGACTCAAAACGAGCCGTCGACCCGAAGAGTTGTCTCGACCCGGTGAAGTATCGATGCAAATCGATGCAAGACTTGCATTGGCCCGTCAAGAAGAATCCAGACTTAGACTTGCAAAGGCGCGCTCGGAGGATCGCTCGGCCGATGCGAACATCGCTAAGGTGGGTGGCTCCGATGAACCCGTCTGTGCTTAGCCTAGACACATAACAATGCGGACACTATCACGAGAATCGCTAGGCGATAACACCCTGCATGCTAATAAATGATTCAACGCACCTAGCTAAGGGAATAATCCCATCTTGCATGCTTGTTTAGAACATGGAAAAGAACTTGAAAATCATAGAAACGCTCGCACCACGCTCTACGCTCGTGCTACGGCACAAGCTCACGTTCATGTCCCGTATACGTTCAAACAATGAAACAATGAATGGTTTACAACAATGAAACGGGAAGGCTATCAACATAGTCGCTCCGAGTAGAGTTTAGCAACATTGGAAGGCTATGGGACCGATGGGTCGCCAAGGCGACTCCCGCACTGGGAGTTGCGTAATGCGTGAATGAATGAATCAACGAATGAATAAATACGTGAAAACATGAATGAACATACGAACAAGTGAAAGAATAAAATGAAAGAAAGAATACATGAAAGATAAGACATGGAAGACGCTAGCGACAGGTATGACGGGCACGTGCAACGGGGCTCGCTACCCGCGCTGTACGGACGCCAACCTGGTCGTTAACGCATTATGGCTAAGGGTTAGCCTACGGCTCGGAGATAGCCGCTAAGTTAAAATGACAAGACAATACGAAATGGTCGTGGACAAACGGCACGGGCGATGGGGGGGAATACCGTGGCCGTCGTGTGGAAGGATTCTGCGGCACGGGCGTTGGGGGGGTAAACCGTGGCCGGCCTAGGCAGAATCAATACGCGCTTACGGGCTGCTTGGGTGCGGGCTTGGGCACCAAGAGACGTAAGTAGGAGGGTATATTCAAGAGACTTAACGGGGTGTACCAGCCATCACCCTACGCTAAGTTGAGAATTGCCACAGGGGAATGTCCTAAATGGCTTGCAAAGCCAGCGACCCGTGCATGTAGATTAAGTGGACTATGCTGGTGGCAATCCACGTGCAAGTTCTTGCATTGAAATCAAAGTAATCTAAGTTAAATGAACAAGTGCCTCCTGAACATGAACATGCCCGAAATATAACACTCAGAACATGCTTGAAATGTAACCTGCTGAACATGCTCGATATGTAACACTCTTGAACATGCTTGAATGAAATACTCGAAACATGCTTGAATTGTAACACTCTAAAAACGTGCCTACGACGTGCTAGAACATGCCTCCGACGTGCTAGAATCCCGAGACATGGACACACACTTGATATTGAATGCGTGCATGAATCGTGTTATGTTATTATTCATGAATTGTGGTTTAACTTGGTTTACCTTGAACAGGGAAGGCCGGACGGTAAGTATGGGTAAGTCGTACATGTATTTCCATGCGACACTCGAGTTCGGTAACACGAGATAGGCTATGCAATATGCCATGAAATTGATCCTAAGGCAAGATTAGAAAGACAATGAATGATAGAGATGCACAAAAGATTATAGAACGTGTTTGGTAATGATGGCATTGTGGGCGAGCCAGCCTCCCCACCAGTGCATAACAATGTACTGATAACCCCACAGTATGCTTGCAGGATAGCAGGAGACGCCGGCGGGTGCGGAGCTTCCATCGAACGTGTCAAGGCGCGGAGCCAACTCTGGGGCCTTGGAACGTTGCAAGAAGCTGAAGCATCCTATACAGGACATAATGTATCGGAACATCGCCATGTATCATTCCATCTTGTAAGCCACTTGGCACGCCTTTTATGTTTCAGAGAGAGAGCTTGAGCGATTTGTAATATCGGCCTAGCGCCGCTTGTAAACTTCGTGAAATTCAATAAAGAGTTTGATTTCGTATTCTACTTGTGTTCATTTTTACTTCCGCTGCAAATGGGGACACTCTGTGCGACTCTGTGGCCTAGAACTCAAATCGGCCGTTTCTGGACTTGGCCTTGCACGGGCGCAACCTAGGCCCGTGCGGCATCACGCCTTAGCGAGGACGATCGCTCCTACGGGAGCGGGGCGTGACATAGTGGTATCAGAGCACGGCTTTACGTCCTTGGACTTCATTTCGATTATCTCAGTTTTGAAAGCTCGGTTGGAAATAAGGAAGTGTACGCTCTCTCTCGTTGTGCCTTGGGATGTTCCATACAATAAGTCTAATACTTTCAAAAGCTCGTACAAGCGTTCAATCTAACGCATCGGTAGGCTGTTGCCAAATATGTCGATAGGGCCTTTGTGCCGAACGTTGCAAACTTGACGCGATAGAAAATATGTGCTGCTGTTAACAAGTCGCATGTATGCCTAATTAGTCCAACGTTGACCCTAGCAATTGAGCGTGCAAACTCGGAATGTAGTCCGCACAGGATGGCTATGCACACGGCCTTTTGGCTAAGTTGTGTTTCGCGTCGCGCACCTTGACCCTTGGTGCAAACGAGTTGCGAGCGATATCAAGTATCGTTCGGTCGGGAACGGAGATGCACTTAGAGTGTCTATCGATAGGAACGCTATCGGACTAACGCTTAGGCGTACACGGAAGATTGATTTGGATTTTGAGGAAATAGTGCGAACGACTTAGTGCGTCGATACGACGCGAGCGACTACGTTAGCGATTCGTCAAACGAATCTGAAGGATATCTTAGCGCATGACGCGAACGTGATTGAGGACTAGATCTTATGGCTTGAATCCGAGTGGTGTATGTGATAGGTTCGGAGAAGAATAAGAATGAGTGTCGACGATTAGTCGAGTGGCTCGAGTCCGAGTGGTGTATGGTTTGTCTTAGAAATTGTTCGAGTGAATATTAAGGAGAACGAGTATGTCGGCGAAGCGATGCAATCGCGCAAAGCTCTAGAACGTGTCACGTTTAGTTGGCCGTGACTTTAAAAGTCCCGAACGAGATGTCGCTGGACAACTTGTGAATGGGTAACGCGTGTTAGAAATGATTCGGAACGATGGATAAAAATAGATGGTCTTGATCGAGGAAACTTAGAGGAACGTGCAGTACGATGTCGAATTGATGCAAAATGAAATGTGACTTGAGTTTTGAATAACGATCTGGAAACGAGCTTTGAGGGAAAAGCGACTGAACTTGATCTTGAGTATCGGAAAAAAAAAAATTGAGGAATATCCAACTCGGACAACAGCATCAACGCACGACTCGAAATTGGTTGCAAAGGAAGATCGTCAGGTTACGCATATCGTCGATGGTATTGAGGCGTATCAAAGATCGATATGCGATAACTCGGGGGTACTCTGACTCGGCAAATGACGATCGTGCAAATGTCATTGTTCCGATGGATGTTATAATCGGGATATTGAAATGTGTCGAGGAAAAGGATAAACTTGGCTCGAGGATTTTCTGGTTGAACAAATGACGGGTAAACTATCGAATTGAAATCTGACTTGGATGAAATGAAATGCTTGGATTTACTTCGACGATAACCCCAACGTCGACATGCTTGTCTTATGCGAGCGCAACTCCAGCCTCGCACATGCGTCGCGCCGATTAGGGCGATCACTCCGCGTGAGCGCTGGTATGGTGATTCATCCAGCGGGGGTGATCAAACTTGCACGGCGTGGCAATACGATTGCTTCGACTTGTGGTTTGACGCGAAGGTGACTCGAAAATGAATTGTGTGTTTGAAGAACCGAATTTGAGGATTGCGTAGGTCCAATCCGCGTATCGAAAATGAGTTAGTCTAAACTCAAACAAGAGTTACGCCCCGATGAGAATGATTATTCCGCGGGTGCATTGCATGGTGATTCATGAACCACCGTGGATAATCGGACTCGCGTGAGATTGGGGCGCAACGTATTGTCGAGCTAGATGACCTCGTGATCGAATACATGAATTGGTTAGAATTGGTGATTTGAATGGATACGAATACGCGCAACGAATATCTTGATGCGAACTAGGTGATCGTGCTCGATGTTTAGAAATCTGAGTGACGCGAGCTTGGGTAGAAAATCCCGTACTACCGACTTTGGTTTGACCCTAGGATTGGGGTCAGTGTTGGCATTATTGTTAGGGAACTATGATTCCAATCCTGACATTGACTTAGCCTCGAAAAGATGGCCTAGCAGTTAGGCGAGACGCCCCTGTTTCATGTGTTAGCAATCAAAAGATTGATCTTGAGGATTGGCATGGATGGATAGCATGAACCACGAATGTAGGAAACCCCACTCACGAGACTCGGCTGACATGCATATATTTCAGGGACGCCTGGGTATGTGCACGATGCGACTCGAGTGAGAATGACAAATTCTCTATCATGCGGCTAGGCTGAATGCAGGTATTTTGGGGACGCCTGAAATGCGTGCACGATCCGGCCAAGTGATACGATGAGTTCTAGCACGACTTGGGGAGTAAACAAGTGTCGTGAACGTGAAATCGTGCTAGTAAAAGTTGGTACAACGAATTGAACCATTGATAGGAAGATATGCTCGACGATAGTGCAATATGTGGTCTTAAATTCGATGAAAATTTCCTAGACTTGGTCGACCCCACTAAGTAGAAATCATACTGATTTCGTGGACACGAACGCTTGAGAAGTGAGTCGGGTCATCTCGATGACCGAGATGAACGAAAGTGAATTTGCCTCAGCCTTCGACCCGCACATTTGACAAATTACAACGTGCCTCGTGAAACCATCTTCGTCCCATGACACGGAGAAATAACAACTCAGACGAAGAAATACTTGAATTGAATAAGTACAATCAACTCTAAAAAGAATGAAAGGCAATTCGATAAATCGACACAACGCGTGCGACACGGAACTTAGAAAGATATCAAATATGGTTCGATGCCGTCGAACGATAGGGCCGCTCGATGAAATTGTCTAAGAAACACGAAAACACGAGTTAAGAAATGGTAGGATGACCTGCACTCAGAAAGTCTCGAGGACGAGACTTATTTTGAGTGGTGTATTATGTAGTGACCCGCTCCGCCCTAGCGGAACGCCGATTCCAAACGGCGCGTGCAACGACTCAAAACGAGCCGTCGACCCGAAGAGTTGTCTCGACCCGGTGAAGTATCGATGCAAATCGATGCAAGACTTGCATTGGCCCGTCAAGAAGAATCCAGACTTAGACTTGCAAAGGCGCGCTCGGAGGATCGCTCGGCCGATGCGAACATCGCTAAGGTGGGTGGCTCCGATGAACCCGTCTGTGCTTAGCCTAGACACATAACAATGCGGACACTATCACGAGAATCGCTAGGCGATAACACCCTGCATGCTAATAAATGATTCAACGCACCTAGCTAAGGGAATAATCCCATCTTGCATGCTTGTTTAGAACATGGAAAAGAACTTGAAAATCATAGAAACGCTCGCACCACGCTCTACGCTCGTGCTACGGCACAAGCTCACGTTCATGTCCCGTATACGTTCAAACAATGAAACAATGAATGGTTTACAACAATGAAACGGGAAGGCTATCAACATAGTCGCTCCGAGTAGAGTTTAGCAACATTGGAAGGCTATGGGACCGATGGGTCGCCAAGGCGACTCCCGCACTGGGAGTTGCGTAATGCGTGAATGAATGAATCAACGAATGAATAAATACGTGAAAACATGAATGAACATACGAACAAGTGAAAGAATAAAATGAAAGAAAGAATACATGAAAGATAAGACATGGAAGACGCTAGCGACAGGTATGACGGGCACGTGCAACGGGGCTCGCTACCCGCGCTGTACGGACGCCAACCTGGTCGTTAACGCATTATGGCTAAGGGTTAGCCTACGGCTCGGAGATAGCCGCTAAGTTAAAATGACAAGACAATACGAAATGGTCGTGGACAAACGGCACGGGCGATGGGGGGGAATACCGTGGCCGTCGTGTGGAAGGATTCTGCGGCACGGG
>JANAVB010032006.1:0-22500 GCA_029216955.1 Iris pallida
TCATGATCACACCATCATCATCATCTTTATCGTGGGGACATTTGAAGTTTTTCGACGATTAGGTCAATTGTTGAGAGAAGATCTTTTTTCTTCTTTTCCATAAGAATTATCATTGTTTTGAAAGAAGAACGAAACTCTTTATTCCTGACAAAAATTTTCTAAAAACAATAAAATATTCTCTGTGTTAAAACCACGGAGAATGACCATTCTCCGTGCTAAAATGACGGAGAATGACTATTCTCCATTTTAAAAACTACGGAGAATGGCATTCTCTGTGTTAAAAACTACGAAGAATGACAATTTTTAATGGGTTTTAACACGGAGAATGCCATTCTCCGTGGTAAAGTGACGAAGAATGGCCATTCTCCGTCATTTTAGTACGGAGAATAGCTATTCTCCGTGGTTTTAACACGGAGAATGGTCATTCTCAGTCTTTTTCAATACGGAGAATGACCATTCTCCTCCATGTTAACACGAGATTTGTCATTCTTTCTGTTAATATCACGGAGAATGACCATTCTCCCTGTCGAAAAAGACGAGAATGACCATTCTCCGTTGTAAAAAATAACGGAGAATGTCCATTCTCCGTATAAAGATCACGGAGAATGATTATTATCCGTGTTAATATCACGGAGAATGACCATTCTCCGTGCTAAAGTGACGGAGAATGGTCATTCTCTGTCATTTTAGTACGGAAAATAGCTATTCTTCGTGGTTTTAACACGGAGAATGGTCATTCTCCGTCTTTTTCAATACGGAGAATGACCATTCTCCTCCATGTTAACACGAGATTGGTCATTCTCCGTGTTAATATCACGAAGAATGATCATTCTCCGTGTCGAAAAAGACAGAGAATGACCATTCTCCGTTGTAAAAAATGGCGGCGAATGTCCGTTCTCCGTGTAAAGATCACGGAGAATGATTATTATTCGTGTTAATATCACGGAGAATGACCATTCTCCGTAATTTTACCACGGAGAATGGCAATTCTTCGTGGTTTTGATACGGATAATGACCATTCTCCGTCATTTAGTACGGAGAATAGCCATTCTCCGTCATTCAGTACGGAGAATGACTATTCCTCTGCGCGTTTTAACACTAGAAATGACCATTCTCCGTGATTTTACCACGGAGAATGGCGAGTTGAAAGTTTGGAAAGCCATAACTTTTGACTGGGAGATCGAAACGAGGCCCGGTTTGTCGCAAAGCGAGCGTATTTCCGAGGAGCCTGAAAGTAACGAATATTTCGTTAGACGGACTTTCAAAATTTCAAAATCGCAAAAAAATGATATTTTGACCTCCGTTTTGACATGGAAAGATTTTGGAGAAGAAACCTAGATTCGAAAGTGAGCAACGTATCGAAAGAGGAAGAATAGAAAGTGAGCAGCGTAACGAAGAAGATAAAGAATCGAAATCCTTTTTTTTTGAAGAGTATGTTTCGCGGGTGCTTTAAATAAATTAGAAGGGTAAAAGGGTCATTTGGAACCCGCTTTGGATAAGTTTCTCTAATTTTGGGCACGCGATGAAAAAAATTTTAGCGGTAGATTTTTCATGAAACTGTTTTAGTTTTTGGGCATTTCATAAATTTTCCCATTTTTTCTATAATTTTTTAATCCATATTCCGCTAGTTGTTTATAGTAAGTATAATGTGAATACATCTAGAAACCTTGTTATAAATTTAGAATTTGGAGTTGCTTTTTGAATTTGTTGGATTTTGGATTTATAAAAAATTTATAGATGAGGGCCTCATTTTCTGGGACTTGTCTAAGACCTCCAAAATGTTCGAGCCAGCCCTGGACTATAGTCCTCCAAATCTAGGATTTAACCTACTTCAGAAGTCAAATCCTGAAACCAAAAAGGCCCTAAGCGTAAACCTTAAGCTTAGTAAGATGATTATCAATCTAATGTCCTAAGATATTAAGGTAGACAAGATATAGTAGACCCTCATCGACAACAATATATTATATATTACATAAAAAAAAACTTCATACAACAAGGTATGTATGTACGCGTTGAGTGTGTCCAAAGGAAGAAGTATACCTAATAATACTACACAGGATCAACCTGAAAGTGTTAGAAAAATTCTTCAATATTACTTCGATTTAAATCTGCAAAATAAAAGAAAATTAAATTGTTACCGGCCTCCGGGAAAGTCGTGCACATAGCACTGCCCTAAGAGTTAGCTCGGGTCTATCTGCAGACTGAACCCGAACGCCCCTAGTGGTAAAATCTCCGCTCCACCGGAATCTCGTTGCCGCACACGACGTCGAGAGAATGACCCCGACTTAGCTCTGCCCAGAGCAAAAAGGAACAACAGCAGTACGATGAAGACGAGAAATTTAGAGAGTTTCGAGAAGAATATATTTTTGTGTGCCGAATGAAAGAAAAGGAGGTCAATATATATAGGTTGTAGCAAGCTTCTCCAATGGACAAAATATTAATAAGATTTTAATTCGGATGTTAAATAACAGCAATTAAAAACGAATGTTACAAATGTGATACATTGTACCTGGACGGAATTCAAAATCCAAACGTTACTGAATTTAAAAGATTTGTAACGGTAAAAATTTGTCTCGGCCCGAACTCCAAGTGGAAATCGGATCGGCATTCGGCGCCCGCAGATGTGGGCACGTACCCGCACCCGTTACGCGCGCCGAACCGAACCGGGCGGCGGCGCACGCGTGTTGCCCATGGAGCTCCCACACACAACTCTTAATGATGCAAAAAAAAAAGATAATATATGTACAGTAGAAAGAAACCTATTGTCCGTTGTGGACTAAAGGCTAGAACTTGAGCTTTTTGCTCAGCAGCTAACAGAAAGGGCATTACAATTTAATGAATTTGTCCTGGTAAAGCCCTAAAGACTTCGTAGAAATCAAATCTAATCGTGTAAATGCTTCGTAAATTCCTAGAAACTTCAACAACTGCGGCTCTAGCGTCTTCAATTATCAGATTAATTAGCAGGACCTTGTACAGATTCTACTCTGTCTAGACAATCCACTCTGACTAGAATAGACTCAACCGCGTTAGTTATGTCATTCACCCATATTGACTTGTTATTTGGGGTGCAACACGGATTAAATCCAAGTCAGATCGGATAAAATTATTAACGGGTTGGTTTAGGATTGAAGATACTCTCTGTTGGGAAAGAAATACGGAAACCTTTGCCCAAACCGGCGAGTACCTGCAAGAGGACCGAGCAGTACAACGCACGAACCCAAAAACAATCACACAAAACAATCCATGCAGACACAGAGAATTTTTGACGTGGAAAACCCTTGCGGGAAAAACCACGGGACGATCGGAGTCCAACCCTGAGAAGCCTCTACTAATGGAATAGAAGAATTACACCCTCTACAAACTCCTCCCGATCCAAATCGGATCCCCATAACACTCAGAAATAAGAACAATAATTATAAGGCTACGAAGAGCGAGAACGACGAGTAGAGACTACCCGAACACGATCTCCTTCGAATAGCGACCTTCAATCCTCCGTCTTCTTCTCCGAAGTTGCAATGGCACTCTTGCCTCCTTCCTCTCTTTTTTTGTGTTACGTTGCACTCCGGGGTCTTCTCCACATAGGTTGGGAACCCCACCCACTCCAACAAATCTCCCCCTTCACAACTATGGGGAGGATATCGTCATCCCGACTATCTGCCTGCAGTACTCAAACTTCTCCATTGGTAGAATCTTCGTGAACAATCAGCTCCGTTGTCATCTGTATGAACCTTCTCAAGCTCCGCGTCCTTCTTTTCAACCACATCCCGTATCCAATGATACCGAGTCTCGATGTGTTTGGACCGGCTATGAAACGTCTGATTCTTCACAAGGTGGATAGCACTCTGACTGTCGTAAAGCAAAGTATACTGCTCTTGCTTCAGTCCCATTTCCTGCAGCTTCTTCATCCACAACAACTCCTTGCAAGCCTCCGTCGCCGCAATGTATTCCGCCTCCGTCGTTGACAAAGCAACACACTTCTGCAACCGCGACTGCACGATACCGCGCCCGCTCCTCCCAAACATCATCACGTAGCCCAAAGTCGATCGCCTCGTGTCTACATCTCCAGCCATATCAGCGTCGGTATACCCAATCAGCTTCGGCTCGTCACCACCAAAGGAAAGTCTCCAACCAGCAGTGCCCTGAAGATATCGTAGAATCCACTTGACCGCACTCCAATGTACCCTTCCAGGATTTGAAAGATACCTGCTAACCGTACCAACTGCATGAGCAATATCTGGCCTCGTACATACCATGGCATACATAAGGCTTCCTACAGCTGAGGCATATGGAACCCGCTCCATATCTTCCTTTTCATCCTCGGTAGATGGACACTGCTCCTCAGTGAGCTTAAAGTGAGCCGCAAGAGGGGAACTCACTTTCTTCGACCAGTCCATACCGAAACGCTGAAGTACCCGGTGAATGTACTTCGTTTGGGACAAGTGTAGCAGCTTGGACTCTCTCTCTCGGCTGATCTCCATCCCAAGAATAGTCTTCGCTGCGCCCAAATCCTTTATAGAGAAGGCCACGCCCAGTTGGCGCTTCAGCTCCGCTATCCTAGTGGCATTCCGACCCACTAATAGCATATCATCAACATAGAGCAACAAAATGATGAAATCATCATCGGCAAAATATCTCACAAATGCACAATGGTCCGACGTCGTCCGTGCATAACCATGCTCTCCCATAAATGACTCGAACTTCCTGTACCACTGCGTCGGAGCCTGCTTCAGACCATACAAGCTCTTCCTCAACCGACAGACCAAATGTGACTTGCCCTTTTCACAGAATCCTCTGGCTGCTCCATGTATAACTCCTCCTCAAGATCACCGTGGAGGAATGCCGTCTTCACATCCATCTGCTCGACCTCCAAGTCGAGACTGGCTGCTAATGCTAGCACCACCCGAATAGACGAATGCTTGACGACAGGCGAAAAGATCTCATAATAATCCACGCCTTTCCGCAGACTGTAGCCTTTAACTACCAGCCTCGCTTTGTATCGAGGGTGAGTAGCATCATCCGTCTGCTTCACTCTAAACACCCATTGATTCTTTAAAGCCTTCTTGCCCTTTGGCAACCGTACCAGATCATAAGTGAAATTGGTGTGCAAGGAATTCATCTCCTCCTGCATAGCCTCCATTCACTCCTGCCTATGTTCATCTTCCATAGCCTCTGTAAAACTTTTGGGCTCTCCCCCGTCAGTCAATAGCACATACTCATCTGGTGAGTATCTCGTAGAGGGTCGACGATCCTGTCACTCCTTCTCAGTGGAGCCACTGGTGCTGGCTGTATACCGACAGCCTCCTCCCCTTCAGGAACTGCCTCCCCGGCATGCTCATCCTCCTGAGGGACACCCTGACCACCATCAGCAGGCTGATGATCAAGGTTGGGAGCAACTCCATGTACTGGCTCTCCCATAACTGAATCCTCTGCGATGTCCTCTGGAAACTGCTTGAAGCGAAATGATTCTAACTCAGGCAATTCCTCAGCCTCAGAAGGGTCTCGAAATCCTGAGTGTTGGTCATGGTCTGATCCTCGACGAACACTACGTCCCTGCTTCTGTAGAGCTTTCCTTCCACTGGGTCGTAGAGTCTATAGCCAAACTCATCCCGACCGTAGCCGACAAAGACGCATCGCCTCGTCTTCTGCTCAAGTTTGGTCCTCTCGTCCTTCGGTACATGCACGAAGGCCTTACAACCAAACGCCCGCAGGTGATTGTATGGCGGCTCTTTGCCGTACCATACTTTGTCAGGCACATCACCCTGAAAAGGAGCACTAGGAGACAAATTAATAACATAAGCAGCTGTGAGAAGAGCCTCACCCCAATAACTACCCGGCAAGTTTGCTTCTGACAGCAAACACTGCACCCTCTCCATCAGTGTCCTGTTCATGCGCTCCGCTACACCATTGAGCTGAAGTGTCTTGGGCGGAGTCTTCTGGTGTCGTATCCCCTGCTCTCTGTAATACGCATCAAAGGGACCGATGTATTCGCCACCATTGTCGGACCGAACACACAACAACTTCTTGCCCGTCTCCCTTTCAATAGAGGCCTGAAACTCCTTGAAAGTAGGCAGCACCTGATCCTTGGTCTTTAAGGCATAGACCCAAACCTTCCTGGAACAGTCATCAATAAAGGTTACAAAGTAAGAAGCACCACCAAGAGATTTAACCTTCATAGGACCGCAGACATCCAAGTGAATCAACTCGAGCAACGCCGGCTTCCTCGAACTTGGGTGACTATGGAAAGACACCCTATTTTGCTTTCCAGCTAAACAGTGCGTGCACTTCTCCAACTTTGTAGACTTGAGCCCCGGAATCACCTTCCTGTTCACCAAGTAGCTCATTCCCTTCTCGCTGATATGGCCGAGCCGCCTGTGCCACAACTCGGTAGACGCATTACTGACTGACCATTCACCTCCTGTGCCCCCTGTGCGCTCCCCTCCATATAGTAGAGACCGGACTTCTTGCTTCCTCTGGCAATCACCATCGAACCCCTGGAAAGCTTCCACTGACTATTTCCGAAGAGACTGAAGAATCCCTCGTCATCCAACCTTCCAACCGACACCAGGTTGAAACGGATATCAGGGACATGACGAACATCTTTGAGAACAAGAACCGCACCCGTCTTCGTTCTCAAATGCACATCTCCAACGGCAACCGCCTTTGACACATCTCCGTTGCCCATCTTCAACATGCCACAGTCGCCTGTCGTGTAAGTGGCAAACAGTGCCCTGTTGTGAGATACATGTGTTGAAGCCCCTGAGTCCACCAGCCAAGAATTGTCATCGCAGGCGAGGTTAGTAATGACCTCATCACCCACGACGATCACATCGCCTCCATGCATCGAGGCCGCCGCTGTAGTGTTCTCTTCTTGCTTCCCCTTGTCGCCCTTCTTCTCTCTCTTCCAAGCGAAACAATTTTGTTTGATGTGGCCCTTCTTACCACAATGGTAACACTCTGAGTCCTCGTAACGACCCTTGGACTTTCCCCTGCTCTTGTCTCTGCCACCACCTGGACCCCTGCTTTTGCCCCCTTCCGCGGCTCTCTAAAACAAGTGCCTCTGAGTGGTAGGATGTGGATGAAGTACCCTGAGAACGTCTCCGCATCTCTTCATTCAACACCCCGCTCTTGGCAAACTCCAGACTGACCACGCCCTCTGGAACAGAAGCGATCATAGATACTCGTACGGTCTCCCACGAGTTTGGCAAAGTACACAGCAGCCACAGTCCCTGAACTTCGTCGTCGAACTTGACTCCCATTGAAGATAGCTGGTCAACCACGCCCTGGAACTCACTCAAGTGGTCCGAAATAGACGCCCCATCCTTGTATCGTAGACCCATCATCATTCGGATCAGAAACAACTTGTTTACCCCGGTCTTCTTCGCATACAAGGATTCCAGCTTATCCCACAACGTCTTCGCATGCTCAATATTGGCAACGTGGTTACACGTTCTCGTCCACAAACTGCCGTATGTACCCACACACTTGTATATGCTCGAATGTCCAGTCCTCCTCGGATTTATCACTGGGCTTCTCGGATGCAAACACGGGTAGATGCAGCTTCTTGACAAACAGCAAATCTTTTATCTTGCTTCGCCAATAGTGAAAGTTTGTGCCATTAAGATTCAGCATGCACACCGGCTTCGCGTCTATCTCTCCTCTCTGGTTTCTGTCAACTCCTGACACCCTTCTGAATTCCAGAACCTGGCTCTGATACCACTCTGTTGGAAAAGAAACGCAGAAACCTTTCTCCAAACCGGAGAGTACCTGCGAGAGGATCGAGCAATACAACGCACGAACCCAAAAACAATCCACGCAGACACAGAGAATTTTTGACGTGGAAAACCCTTGCGGGAAAAACCATGGGACGATCGGAGTCCAACCCTGAGAAGCCTCCACTAATGGAATAGAAGAATTACACCCTCTACAAACTCCTCCCGATCCAAATCGGATCCCCACAACACTCAGAAATAAGAACAATGATTATAAGGCTACGAAGAGCGAGAACGACGAGTAGAGATTACCCGAACACTATCTCCTTCGAATAGCGACCTTCAATCCTCCGTCTTCTTCTCCGAAGTTGCAATGCACTCTTGCCTCCTTCCTCTCTTTTCTTGTGTTACGTTGCACTCTGGGGTCTTCTTCACATAGGTTGGGAACCCCACCCACTCCAACACTCTCAAGTCTGATCGGATAAACTCATTAACGGGTTGGATTAGGATTGAAGATACTCGAATTCGGGCTCGATCGAATTTAGGTTAAAGTATTTGAACCCGATCAAAAATCGGATTGGACTCGGATTCATGTGACGGGTTACCCAAAAATTCCGAAATCCGACTTACATATAATTTTTAGACATATATTGTTTCATATTTCTTAAATAAAAAGTTTAACTCCTAAATTTCTCTACCCAAACTCCTCGACCCTTATCCTAAATCTTATTTCAATTTGTATTTTGTAATGATTAAGGTTTGATTGCTATAATTATGTGTTTAATATTACTTTTGTTTAAAATTATTTAGATATTATTTAGAATCCGATGGATCCGACTCAATCCGAGTCCAATCCGATCCTCCGGACTTAGTCTTAGACTTCATATGTTGAATCCGAGGCCGGCTCGGACTTGTGATCGGAATAGACTTATGATTTATCGGATTGGACTCGAGTTGAGCTCAAGTCCGCCCAACCTCGTCCAAGTTGCACCTCTATTTGTTATGACATTAAATGTTTTCCTAGAGGGAGTTTCATTCATGGGAATGCAAACCCGAGGGTCCCACTGGGTGTCCAAAAGAGGTGTAGGCACCAAAGTACTATGATTACTAGAGTACCCAGTCCTTTTTGGTTGATCATCACATCAATACCTATGTACATGGATGTGTTACTGTTGGGTGCAGCGTGACCGAGAATGAGAGGACTAATTCTCTAAGCGTCCATTTGGTAAATCATATTTAGAGGTAGATTTAGAATTGAGAAATTTTGAGTGGCACCCCACTTTATTTTACCATTTTTAAGGTGCACCCCACATTTTTACCATAATACAAGACACCTCCCACTTTTGACGGAAAACGTCTAAAACTGACGGTCAAAGAGTTTGACCAATATTTTTTGACGAAAATGCCCTCGTCTCTTCCAAACTTACTGCGGCTGTTGCTGGGTTGGGTGGGGGGTTGGGCTGCGGTCTGGGAGGGAGGGGGGTGGGGCAAGGTCGAGGGGGCGAGGTCGGGGAGGGGAGGCGGCAGCCGCAGTCGCGTTCATCACCACCACCACCACCACCACCTTCACTATCACACCACCACCATCACTATCACCATCACCACCACCGCCCCCCTACCCCCCACCGCCGCAGCCGCCCTCCCCTCCCCGACCTCGCCCCCCTCCTCGACCTCGCCCCCCCTCCCCGACGGCAGTCGCCCTCCCCTCCCCGACCTCGTCCCCCATCCTCGACCTCGCACCACTCCCCCGACCTCGTCGTCCCCCTTACCCCCCACCGCCGCAGCCACCCTCCCCTCCCCTCCCCGACCTCCCCCCCTCTTCGACCTCGCCCCCCCTCCGACCGCAGCCGCCCTCCCCTCCCCGACCTCGCCCCCCCTCCTCGACCTCGTCCCCCCCCCACCTCGCCGCCTCACCCTACCCCCCACCGTTGCCGCCGCCATCCCCTCTCCGACCTCGCCCCCCCTCCTCGACCTCGCCTCCCCCCTCCCCGACCGCAGCCGCCCCCCCCCCCCCCCCCACAGCAGCAGCAACAACAATGAGTTTGGGTTTGAGAGAGACGAGGGCATTTTCATCAAAAAAATGTTGGTCAAACCCTTTGACCGTCAGTTTTGGACGTTTTCCGTCAAAAGTGGGGGGTGTCTTGCATTATGGTAAAACTGTGGGGTGCACCTTAAAAATGGTAAAATAAAGTGGGGCCACTCAAAATTTCTCTTTAGAATTTTATGGATTTGGAATCAAATTTATGTAATTCTATATTTGGTTGGAGATAATATGGACATGGAAAGTATGACAAAATTAAAATTTTGGATTTGGAAGAAAGACAAAGTTGGATTTGGAAAAAAAATTAGTTTTTTTTAATAATTTTATTTTTCTATTAAATATTTCGTTAATACTAAAATAACTAATTAGTTATTTAATTAATTAGTTATTTCATATATATTATTTTGTAAGGGTTAATTAGTTTACCCCTATGGTTTGTACATATTTTGGTAACTGTTCCTGTTGTTTTAAAAATAAAGAACACCCCTCTGGTTTATAAAGTTAATTAGTTGTACCCCTGGTGCATAGAAGAAAATAAGTGAAAAATTAAGCAGCCAAGGGGTATTCTTTATTTTTGAAACAACGGGGACAGTTATCAAAATATGTACAAACCATAGGAGTACAACTAATTAACCATTTTTATAATTATAATTTTAAAAATATTTAATTTATAATTAATTAAGAATTAACTATTAGTTAAATAGAAATTATTCATTATTTTATTTTAAAAATTAAATTTTTTTTATCACTAATAGTTAGTTATTATTTTTATAAAAAATTTAACTAATAGTTAGTTATGTAATTATAATTTAAATTAATATTATTAATTAATAATTTTATTTTTTAATATTTATAATAATCTCACTAATAATTTATAACTTTATTAATCATAAACCTTAAGTAATAATTTATTAATTAATATCCAATTATAATCATAATTAATAATTTATTAGTCTTATTATAATCTTAATTAATAATTTGTAATTACTATTTTATTGTAATCTTAATTAATATTTTACTCACAAAATTTAATAATTTAGTAATTAATATATTATATTAATTTTAATAATTTATTAATCAACATTATAGTCTTAATTAATAATTTTACGATTCCTCAATTAAATATTTAATTATAATGTTTATTAATCATATTTACAAAATCCTATGTTTGATTGGAGTTGAATTTGAATTTGGATTTAGATTTAGAAATTCATAATTTGGATTTGAATTTGAATTTGGATTTGAATTTTTGATTATTAAATCCAAATCCTTGTTACCAAATAAGTCCTAAAGGGATATAGGAACTGTCTGGAAAGATACCATGAAATTGGGTGTCATATAGGTGTAGAAGCTCTTGAATTTCAAATTGGACTTTGGTGCTGGATGGGGCTATTGTCATCCGCTGTCAAACACCCATGCTTCGAGCTTTGGTGGGATAGAACTTTGATAGATCAAAACAATCGTCTTCTGTGTCGTCAGGTACCTCCGCTCTCAAGGCGATGAATATCTATAATTTTTCGTACAAGCCACATCTTCAGTTTTTAGCAACCTTTCTCGATTTCTACTGGTGCCTTTGGATAGTGTCATAGTCCTATCATTTTTTAGAAGTTTAGAAATAAGATACTGGCTGGATGACGGAAAATCATGGATCGAACCACATACAATACATCATGCACAAAGTTTCGTACATATCGCTGGGCATCTAAAAAATTTGACAAATTGTTTAAGTGATCAAAGGATCCTCTTCTTTGAAATTATTAGTCCCGGGACATAATTTTTGATAAAAAACTGAGAAATAAAATGATTGTAAAAACAACGTTTCGACGCAACACTCCAAAGAATGTGTCCAACAGAGATCCTTGGAGGATTCTGGGTTACAAAAATCTAAAAAGATTTCGTAACAACAGCAAACGAATGTAATTCTTCTAAAAGAAGGTACAAATCAAATTGCTAGCAGCAGCAACGATGATCCACTAATAATTTCTGATTAGATCAGAACTATTCTCGTTCAAAACAAGTTGAAGTGGATGACAGGCGATGAAGTGGATGGAAGACAGCCTGCTGGGGTGAATGATCACCAGCGCTCAAAGCTTGATTCGCCCCACATGAACAGCTTCCAGGAACCAGCAAGTTCGACGGAGAACTTTGGAACACTCCGCTCTTCTGACTCATCGGATGGCGCACGGACTCCTGTGCTAAGTGGCGCTGGTGCTCTGCTTCTCTTCTCTCTCAAACCCTGTGGAATTCACGAGGAATGTGTTCTGAACACTTGTCTACTGAGAGAGAGAGAGAGAGGAGAACCATCACTACTAAAATACAGCAATTTGGAGACGGACCATTAGCGACGGATCTTATCCGTCGATAATAGCGACGAACTCGCGACTACCTTGTGACGGACTACCGTCAGAAAGCAATGAATTTATTTATTTTTTGTGTGTCAAAATCAGTCGCACATTCGTCGTTAATTTGACAAAAATTTAGCGACGGATTGATCTCCGTCGCTAATATGTTGCACATTGTGGCGACAAAATCTAAAAAAAATGGCGCGATAAATTAGCGTCTAACTAGAGACGGACGTTCCGTCAGTAATCTAGTGGATTTTTAGCGACTACTTAGCGACGGATATATCCGTCGGTAGTCCGTCGCTAAATACTGTAATATAACTTAAATTGAACCGACGGGGGAGAGTTTTTCATTTCCACCAAAAAGACTTCCCCCTCTCTCTCTCTCTCTCCGGCGGCGAGCTCTCTCCGACGGGTCTCTCTCTCCGGCGAAGCTCTCTCCGACGGTTCTTTCTCTCTCTCAGGTATGCTCTCTATCTCTCTCTCCCTCTCTCTCTCTCTCTGTTTAACATATAGGGTTTTGGGTTTCGGGTTTTGGGGGGGGTCGGCTGTCGCTGGAGCTGGCGGGGTAGAGGGGAGAGAGTGGGGGCGGGGGGAAGGGTGTTGAGGGCCGGGGGGTAGGGTAGGGTTTAGGGTTTCGAGGCAGTGGTAGGGTTTTGGGTGGGGGGTCGGCTGTCGCGGGGGCCGCCGGTGAGGGGGGTGATGGAGGGGGACGGGGGGTGGATGGTGTTGGGTGGGGGACGGGGGGCAGGGGGGTGGGTGTTTGCTGTCGGGGGGGAGGGGGGTGGGTATGGTGGGCGGGGGGGGAGGTGGTGGGTGGGGGTTTGCTGTCGGGGTTGGGCTATCGGGGGGGGGGTGGGGGAGGTGGAGGGGGGTTTGCTTTCCAGCGGGATAGGGGAGGGGATGGGGGTATCGGTGGTTTCGGATCGGACCATTCCTATGAGTATCGATGGTTTCGGATCGGAGTATCGGATCGGGGGAGGGGGTATATGTGGTTTCCGATCGGACCAATCCTATGAGTATATCGGATCGGGGGAGGGGGGTATCGAAATCGGTATCGGAATCGGTATCGGATCGGGGAGCGGGGGGTGGGGGAGGGGGCCGGAGAGGGGGGGAGGGGACACCGTCATAGAGTATCGGTATCGGGATATTCCTATGAGTATCGGTATCGGTATCAGACTATTTCGTTGAGTATCAGTATCGGTATCGGACTATTTCGTTGAGTATCGAAATCGGTATCGGTATCGGTATCGAACTAATTATGTTTAGTTTGTCTTACGATACAGATTTTCATATCCAAATTGAAATAGATCGTTACTTCGTTGATCGTACATGGATATACCAGCAGATCAACCTCCTCGACCGTAGGTACTTATAAGTATTGACCGTATCGTATTTGTATCGATCTTTCGGTTTGGTATAGGCCGTATCGGTTGGTATTGGTCTTAGCAAATTGGTATCGTCCTATCCGATATGTATCGGCCGTATAGATAGGATTCGTATTGGCCTTATCGATTTGGTATTGGTCATATCCGATAGGTATCGGTCGTGTTGGATTAGTATAGACCATTTTGGATTAGTATCGTAGAAGGTTTAGTAACAAATGTACTTGGATTTCTCTCTCCTAGAGCTAGATTACCATTGCAAGAGAGTCACGAGAGCGTAGCTGGCGAGTTACAGAACATAGATGCTTCCTTTTCAATCTCGCTTTTTTTGATGGAAAAGGAAGCATGTATGTTACTGTAACTGGTCAATCACGATCTGGTGACTCTCTTGCAATGGTGTTCTAGCTCGAGAAGAGAGAAATCCAAGTACAGTTGTTACTAAAAATTTCACGATACTAATCCGAAATGGTCGATACTAATCTAACACGGCCGATACCTATCGGATATGGCCAATACCAAATCGATAAGGCCAATATGAATCCTAGCTATACGGCCGATACAAGTACATATCGGATAGGACGATACCAATTTGTTAAGGCCAATACCAATCTGATATGTCCTATACCAAACCGATAGACCGATACTAATCTGATACAGTAGATATTAAGTATATCCGGCCTATACCAGCGGATCCACCAATTACTGCACGATAGGCCCAACGACTCCAGTTACATCTGATTATTGGTGAGTACATGATTACATAGTAATTCTATTAGTCTTGTGATACAAATTTTTACCTCCAATCTGCGATGGATCGTTACTTCTTTGATCGTACATGGACGTACAAACGACAATAGGTGTCATGCCCCGACCCGGAATCACCCGAATCATCGTCCTCGCTGGGGCGTGATACCGCACGAGCCTGGAGTTGCGCTCGTGCAAGAAAAGATGACAAGTTCTCAAATGGTTATCTTTTGATTCGATATTTACAACGATAGGAAAATAGAGTATACGAAACAATTCTCTTTATTGATATTCGAAACTGAGATTACAAAGGCTTTCGATAGCCTAACAGAATTTGCCAGATTGGCTACAACACTCAGGTTCTCTCTTGCCCACAAAGGATTTCGCCGTTCCATACATCATGCCTTCTATATCTCGGCCGCATCAATCCAGCTGCGTAGTCCGAGCGTCAATGCGATAGCACGCTTCAATGCGCTTCGGCATTCCAAGCCTTAACACGTTCAAGCAACGCTTCGCCGCGAGCAATCCATTCCCTGCACCCTGCATGAAGCTGGTGGGGGATCAGTACGTTCGTCCTCGCATGTACTGAAGCAAAGATCATCTTTCCAAACCGACATTTTAATATTTATGTTGAATCATGCAACTTAGCTTATGATCATGCTATGTTCTCCTTAGGGTCAATTTCATGTCATATTCGAAAGCATAAAGCATGTTATCATAGCAAACATATTATCGAATTGAATAGGCAAGCAAGCATTCTCGTGTTTGATTCGTGGTGCGACTTACCAAGTCGACACACTCGCCCTTGCCCCGACGCAAGGTGAATACGCCTATCTGTATTCCCTGTCATGTGTTAAGTTCCTTCTATTCGGATCCATCCATGCAGGATACGTATACCTTGCACTTCCAAACCCATCGCCCTTAACTATATGAAGGTCACTAGCTTGTCAAGCTAGAATGGACTTATATTTATCGAATCGAAATTGTAAGACGACAGTCACTCAGTTATGGTTGCTAACCACATACGGTCTGAGGACCCTCGAAGTACTCGTGTAAGTGGCTTATCACATTCACTAGACAGGCGCTACCCGTCTAGTCGAAGTGCACCAACAATACCGAAAACGAAAATCCCTCCTAGGCCGAACGGTCCCAGCGCCCTGGTGATCACGTTCGAGGGAATACCTATGCACGGGCTTTTTATATCTTTAAGTCCATTTGACCATACAACGAATCTTATATTTCATACAACCAAGCAATTTCGCTTATCTCTATTTCAATTGGCACAACGCCCGAATGTTCTCAACGAATGCCCGTAGGCCGCGAACATTTCGAAGGGCACCATGCCGCATTATCATCTCGTATTTCTTCCGTTAACTTTCTTTGTTCTTACGTTTCATTCTTCGTTTCAATGTTTCAATGGCATCATGCCTCAACTCAATGCTCGTCAACCGAACGACCCGAAGGTCCCGAATACCTTTCGAGGCATTATGTTATATCCGGCAGTTCTGCCATATTCATGCCACAACTGTATTCTTTCGCAACGAAGCCATCTTTTATTATCTCATGCACGAAGGCACGTTTCAATCGTATTTCCGATGTTCTATGACTTAGCATTCAATGTCCGTGGCTTGCGCGCTCGCCTATTGTCTTTCAATGTTCTAGCCGTTCTAACGCGTGCACGAAGGCACGGTATGGTTCGTGCACTAAGGCACTCGCCGAGTACAGTTATCCCATGTTATTGCGGCTTGCGCACCGAGGCGCTCGCCTTAGCGATATCCAATGTTCCGTAGCGACTTGTGCATTTGATGCATGTTTCATTTTAATTGTACTAACTTAGTGTTCGACACACATTATGATTTACTTCTGATCGGACCACGCCCGTGGCGTCGATAGGTTAACTTTTAGCATACAATGATATATTTGACTTATCGAATGAAGGAGTAAAAAGAAGTCAATCCTCCCAACTTGAGTCGATACGTCTTTCTCGTTTCGCCGAGCCGATGTGGCTCGATTTCATAACTTTGTTGCACGGCCACTCTCCTGACTTAGCCATTCGAGCACTTCGTGCTTATTGAGTTTGTACGTCCGATTTTGCCTTAGCGTGCCAACGCTTCCGTCCGTCGCAAGGCGTCGATTTGGTTCCGCGGACCCCTTACTAAATATTGCCGAAGATCGACCTCTAATATTTTTGTGTCAAAGTATAACCTGCACACGAAACCAACTAAAATCAATACTTGTATCGATTCGGACTTGCGCCTTGGTCGATTCGATTTCTTAGAATCTTCGAGCCGATTCAACGCACTCATCCTTCGGGGTAACGCGACGCTTCGCATCGATTCACTCGATACATTCTTTTGGGACAAGGCAACTCTTCGAGTCAACGACTCAGCATAATGCACCGTACGGAGCGGGGCATTATAGAATATACCACTCAAAACAAGGTTCGTCCCGAACCGAAACCAATACTAAATTTTCCAAGGGTTTCATTAGATCGTTCCACGATCTCGCTCACCATCGTTTGGATCGTACAACTTAGTTTGGAATCAAACACATATTTTAGGCGTCCCACCAATATATGCATTTCAGCCAAGCTCAGTTATAAGATATCGGAACAACGCTAACATGTAACTTCTCATTCTCAATCACTTACCATCTCGTATTCTCAATCGGACTTGGCTCTATTCCTTGTTCTCGTAATTCTAGCGCACATGCATATTGATACATGCGTGATCGTCCAACAAAATCAAGGCACATGATACGATTCAAAAATCGCATTTCTCACTTTGTATGTTTCATCGGGACTATCAATTCTACGCGTCGCGTAAAGCCGTCGTGCATCCGATCACAATGAGTCTCCGCAACGCCGTGCGCTCGGCGTCACTATCCAACGATTTCTGATGTTTTACTTCTTTCCTATCTCGACATGGTTTTCTTTTGTTGACTTGCAAAAGCATCAACATTCGGACTACGTCCGCTAGGTGACTTACCTAGACACCGTGCTCAAATCCTTCCGACGCAAGTTTAAATTGACATTGCACAAAGGCCACAATCTATCCGACACAAAGTTTACATCAAGGCGACGGTGCTCAAGACAACGATCGCCTTGATACGAAAGTCTTTACGATACGCCTTACGTTCGATTCCTAGCGAATAGGAATTCACTAGCCAAATTCCCAACTTATCCGTCTCGCAACATCGAATGTAAGTTTCGATTTACGCAAGCTTAATTACAAGGTAAATCCGAATCTAACGACATGACTCGTAAGTCATTTCCTTACCGTTCCCTCTCGTGCATAGCACGATTCTCGCCATCGCCTATCCGAATTACCAAGTTCGCGGGTGAATTTCAAGTTCTATCATCGACCAACATAACCATTCAAGTATCCATCCGACGAATACTCAAAATCTATTTATATCATTCTCAATCGAAAGTTGTTTTCAACAATTCTCGATCGCCTAGACTTATCGTCAACATGCATTGCGTAAATTTGTTATCGATGCAATCCCATATGCGATATCGCATGGGTCATCTTACGGTCTGCAGCATTCAATTTGATTTGGCGGTCAAGTCTTCTAGGGTCAGCTGCCCCGAAGCTACGCTCGATAATTGTGGATCATCACCGAAGGACAGTGTACTACGAACCATGCTATATCTTATTTCAGAGCCAAATCACGTTCCGATGATTCTATGCGACTATCCAAATTTCCGAACAAAACTATTTCTATCGGCGCAATCTTAGCGCAACTATCCTCCGAGTAAGGTCATGCACTCCGTCGATGATTCTGCTATTCACGATGCGTCTACTCGCATTGAGTTCGAGTCTATCTTATTTTGCGGTCGACACACGAGATGCTATACGCATCGAGCAATCGTCGATGACTTATAGTCTCGCCCTGATCAATCACAAAATTTACGATCAGCCAAGTTCGTTCATTCTCGCATCGTTACTTACAAAATTTTGTAGCACGAGGCACACTCTATTTTGCATTCTCACATCGCTTACGTTTCCTTACGTATCGATCTCGATATGCCGTATCCATTTCGATAACGTAAGGGTCAACTCTGAATCCGTTTCAACGTCAACTTAACTCGCATCGCATACATCCAAGTTCGTAACGAACTTTTCCATACGCATCGACTCGTTCTCCAATTTGCCGCATCCCGCTATACTTCGATCGCGTAACTGAGTTACCGATTATCCAACATCGAACCCTCAAGTCATTCGATCTCGCCCTCTAAGTTTCGCATGTTTTCAGTCGTACTCAAATGAGTTTTGCCGTAACGTAACCAACTATTTCTTAGGCACGATTATTCGCGTCAACCAACTTTCTGACCAAAATCTCACATCGTGCGATTCGATTACAATTCACATAACCCAACATTCTTTATCGAAATCGTAAGCCGTACGATTCGATTCGTCTTGCCCAACATTTCAATCGGGATCGCAAGTCGTGTGGTTCGATTTCAACGTTTCGAGTTTTCTATCCCGTCGATCCGATTGTTGCCTCAAGGCATAATCGTTTTGCTAGTTCCTGTCATTCGACCGACACATAAATTTTCAATCGACGTATCATTCAATGTTACAAGTCCCGCCTTACCGTTCTAGCCGATCATCGAAGAACACTTGCATCAACAGACCGTCGTACAAATTCTCAATCGAGTCCCGGTGCTATCCCGTCCGTTGCGGACAAACCTTCCGTAATTCTCACAAAACATCGATGCAATTTATCGCACAAGTGGTATTGCATATACCACTCGAAATCGAGCCATTTATTGCATCGGTGGTATGCCATATACCACCCGGAAATCAAGTTACTTCCGTCGCAACATACTCTTTACGAACCGACGATCTCTACCGACTCACGATTTCTGCAGTGATCTTGCTTGATCACAACCGTAACTCTGATTAATCAAAATCTGACACAACTCGGCCAATGCATTCATTTGCCAACATAGCTCGACGCGCAACTGAACTGATTTCGTTTCTCGATTTATAACTTTTATTTTCTTCCGTTGCAACTTGTGCAAAATTCATTTTCGATATCCGTTGTACTTCGTGCATAGATTATTTCGATACGCGTTGCACCACGTGCAATAATTTTTACTTTCAATACGCATTGTACATCGTGCAACGATTTATTTTCGATATTTATCGCACCTCGTGCATCGATTTATTCTCGATACGTATTACACATCGTGCAATATTTCCTTTCCGACATTCAAAGTCAATGCTCAAATCCATTTCAACACATTCGATATTGACTTATCGCTTTTCATCGCAAACGCACATTCAAAATCGATATGTGAATCCGTTCGACACATTCCATATCAACTTTCATTTCTTTTCAACGCATCGTTTACAATCAATGCGTGGCAATTGCTGCAGCAACATTCCACGACTATCATTGTATCGATGCAACCAACATTTCTCGTATCATTCGTGGCAAACAACGAATATCTCAAACCATAATTTACGACGCGTTGCATCTACGGCAACAAATTCTCGAATTCATATCTCGCAACTTGTTGCACTTGCAGCAACAAACCTTTTCCGACTTTTCCAACTAACATCATGTAATTTCCAAACAACACGCGACAAAATTACATAATTTGTATTAGACTTATTGTGTGGAACATCCAGTACGGCATCGAGTAGAGTCAAGAGTGATTTCGATTGGTGGTGGACAACTTTTAGAACTGAAATGAAGCAAGCGTCCAGAGAAAATTGAGCCTAGAGCTCTGATACCAATTTGTCACGCCTCGACCCGGAATCACCCGAATCATCGTCCTCGCTGGGGCGTGATGCCGCACGAGCCTGGAGTTGTGCTCGTGCAAGGCAAGATGACAAGTTCTCAAATGGTTATCTTTTGATTCGATATTTACAACGATAGGAAAACAGAGTATACGAAACAATTCTCTTTATTGATATTCGAAACTGAGATTACAAAGGCTTTCGATAGCCTAACGAAATTTCCCAGATTGGCTACAACACTCAGGTTCTCTCTTGTCCACAAAGGATTTCGTCGTTCCATACATCATGCCTTCTATATCTCGGTCGCATCAATCCAGCTGCGTAGTCCGAGCGTCAATGCGATAGCACGCTTCAATGCGCTTCGGCATTCCAAGCCTTAACACGTTCAAGCAACGCTTCGCCGCGAGCAATCCATTCCCTGCACCCTACATGAAGCTGGTGGGGGATCAATACGTTCGTCCTCGCATGTATTGAAGCAAAGATCATCTTTCCAAATCGACATTTTAATATTTATGTTGAATCATGCAACTTAGCTTATGATCTTGCAATGTTCTCCTTAGGGTCAATTTCATGGCATATTCGAAAGCGTAAAGCATGTTATCATAGCAAGCATGTTATCGAATTGAATAGGCAAGCAAGCATTCTCGTGTTTGATTCGTGGCGCGACTTACCAAGTCGATGCACTCGCCCTTGCACCGACGCAAGGTGAATACGCCTATCTGTATTCCCTGTCATGTTATAAGTGCCTTCTATTCGGATCCATCCATGCAGGATACGTATACCTTGCACTTCCAAACCCATCGACCTTAACTATATGAAGGTCACTAGCTTGTCAAGCTAGAATGGACTTATATTTATCGAATCGAAATTGTAAGACGACAGTCACTCAGTTATGGTTGCTAACCACATACGATCCGAGGACCCCCGAAGTACTCGTGTAAGTGGCTTATCATATTCACTAGACAGGCGCTACCCGTTTAGTCGAAGTGCACCAACAATACCGAAAACAAAAATCCCTCCTAGGCCGAACGGTCCCAGCGCCCTGGTGATCATGTTCGAGGGAATATCCATGCACGGGGTTTTTATATCTTTAAGTCCATTTGACCATGCAACGAATCTTATATTTCATACAACCAAGCAAGTTCGCTTATCTCTATTTCAATTAGCACAACGCCCGAATGTTCTTAACGAACGCCCGTAGGCCGCGAACATTTCGAAGGGCACCATGCCGTATTATCATCTCGTATTTCTCCCGTTAACTTTCTATGTTCTTACGTTTCATTCTTCGTTTCAATGTTTCAATGGCATCATGCCTCAACTCAATGCTCGTCAACCGAACGACCCGAAGGTCCCGAACACATTTCGAGGCATTATGTCATATCCGACAGTTCCGCCACATTCATGCCACAACTGTATTCTTTCGCAACGAAGCCATCTTTTATTATCTCGTGCATGAAGGCACGTTTTAATCGTATTTCCGATGTTCTATGACTTAGCATTCAATGTCCGTGGCTTGCGCGCTAGGGCGCTCGCCTATTGTCTTTCAATGTTCTAGCCGTTCTAACGCGTGCACGAAGGCACGGTATGGTTCATACAGTAAGGCACTCGCCGAGTACAGTTATCCCATGTTATTGCGGCTTGCGCACCGAGGCGCTCGCCTTAGCGATATCCAATGTTCCGTAGCGACTTGTGCATTTGATGCACGTTTTATTTCAATTGTACTAACTTAGTGTTCGACACACGTTATGATTTACTTCCGATCGGACCACGCCCGTGGCATCGATAGGTTAACTTTTAGCATACAATGATATATTTGACTTATCGAATGAAGGAGTAAAAAGAAGTCAATCCTCCCACCTTGAGTCGATACGCCTTTCTCGTTTCGCCGAGCCGATGCGGCTCGATTTCATAACTTTGTTGCACGGCCACTCTCCTGACTAAGCCATTCGAGCACTTCGTGCTTATTGAGTTTGTACGTCCGATTTTGCCTTAGTGTGCCAACTCTTCCGTCCGTCGCAAGGCGTCGATTTGGTTCCGCGGACCCCTTACTAAATATTGCCGAAGATCGACCTCTAATATTTTCGTGTCAAAGTATAACCTGCACACGAAACCAACTAAAATCAATACTTGCATCGATTCGGACTTGCGCCTTGGTCGATTCGATTTTTTAGAATCTTCGAGCCGATTCAACGCACTCATCCTTCGGGGTAACGCGACGCTTCGCATCGATTCACTCGATGCATTCTTTCGGGACAAGGCAACTCTTCGAGTCAACGACTCAGCATAATGCACCGTGCGGAGCGGGACATTACAACAGGAGTGTAGCAACATATAAGTAGTGTACAGTTTAGTAACAATCTAGCTAGGAATTAGTCAAGAATAATTATAATTAATTCAGAATTATTAATTCTTGATCACGATCATCTATCAAGGTCAAGAGTTGATAACCAAGATTAATGTACAATTAATCAAGATGATATAGAACATAGTGTAGATGCAACGTATAAGTAGTGTACAGTTTGGCAT
>JANAVB010032006.1:25000-50158 GCA_029216955.1 Iris pallida
GGACTGACCCTCCTGTCCCTACAGAAGACCTCAACCAGATTGAGCCTTCGTATGCAAAGTGGCTGAGAGAATGGTACATGCCTCAACGCAACTATGATCCCTGGCTGTGAGGATTCATCGTCTGACTTGCCGTTTTTGCTGAGGCCAAAGTCGATTTTCTTTTTTATTGAATATTTGTGTTTAAATATTGAATATTTGTGTGTTTTGTGTGAACAATTTGAATGCTTGGGATATTTGTATGTTTGAATTGTTTGTGTGTTTTGTATATTAGAATATTTGTGTGTTTTGTATATTTATGCTTGGGATATTTGTTTTATTGAATATTGAATATTTGTGTTTTGTATATTGAAATTGTGTATATTGGAATTGTGTATATTGGAATTGCTTGGGATTATTTGTGTGTTTTGTATATTGGAATTGTGTATATTGGGAATGCCCAGTTTTATGCTATTTTTTTCAAAAAATTTCTAGCTACCGACGGACTGGCGACCACTTTCCGACGGACTATCCGTCGCTAACTGGGGGATTCCAAGTTGGCGATGGATGGACGACTAAAACCCGACGGGTTATCCGTCGCCAAGGTCATGGAATTATGAAAGATATCCAAGAGCCTGTCGACGGAATATCCGCCGCTAATCCGATGAGGTTGGTGACGGATTAGCGACATATTTTGCGTATCAGAAACCCTCTGATACGCGTTTAGCGACGGATTGTCCGTCGCTAAATGTTGCTACATTAAAATTTAAAACTGTCGAAGTTGACAGAAAAATCATCGGCTAGCCGTCGCTAACTATTTTGATGTAGCCAACGGTAATCCGTCGCTAAGTAGTCGCTAAGCGACGGACTAGCGACGGACTAGTTTTAGCGAAGAGGTTATTCCCGACGGATTTTTTCAGCCCGTATCCGTCGGTAATCCATCGATAATTTCAATTAGCGACGGATAGGGCCTTCGCTAAATCGTTGTATTTTAGTAGTACATATATAGGCCCGTGCTGTAACTGTCCAGTTAGCAGAACGTTCAGGACGTGGAAAAAAAAACCGCTCCGAACGTGCTGTGCTAATAAAATGAAACATTACACCTCATGAGCCCATGAGCCCGAGTCCGAGTCCGAGTCCGAGTTGCTAAGCCCCTACGGGGCTTAGCTCCAATGAAAATTAATTCCCAAGAGCAAAATGCTTAAGCTTTACCATGAAGACTTAACCTTACCTCCTAGTAAAATCACCCACATGGTTCTATCCTTAGGGTCACCACCCCATGTGCATATCTCAACAACACATAGCAAGTATATATATTGAGATACCTCATGTTGCTTTTTCTAATGTAGGACTAAACTTCACTAGGCATGTTGAGAGCAAGCTCTCTACATGTCAAGAAAAAGCTCCAACAATCCCCTACATATCTCGATATATGGAGTTGAGTGTTCTCCATAGTAATTGTCCATCATACATTAGGAGAGATGTCGTCGATGACTTAAATCTTCCCGCATGGGTGAAATGATCGACTATAATACAAGAATGGACTAAGCCTTGAATTTTGCATCATAGCTGAAGTTCTTTCCACTCACATGATGTAGTTATATGTGCTTCTGGTTACACATTAAAGGCCATGTGCCAGCCTGGTTTCAGTGTATAATTTTGGGCATCCATAAATTTACCCTCAAGAGACGGCCTGCTATCATTGTCCATACACTATAGGTGAGTTGTTCATTAAAGAGACATGGCATGAAGCCTAGCGCTTCCCTTGCGGTGCTACGCCGCTATGACATGGCCTAAAGCTGTCACGCACCGCTCCCGTAGGAGTGATCGTCCTCGCTAAGACGTGATGCCGCACGGGCCTAGGTTGCGCCCGTGCAAGGCTAATCCCAGAAACGGCCAATTTGAGCTAGGCCACAGAGTCGCACAGAGTGTCCCCATTTGCAGCGGAAAGTAAATGAACACAAGTTGAAGCGAATTCAAACTCTTTATTGATATTCAAGAAGTTTACAAGCGGCGCTAGGCCGAGTTTACAAGTCTCTCAAGCTCTCTCTCTATGAAATATAAAAGGCGTGCCAAATGGCTTACAATATGGAATGATTCATGGCGATGTTCCGATACATTATGTCATATATATGGTGCTTCAGCTCCTTGCAACGCTCCAAGGCTCCAGAGATAGCTCCGCACCTTAGCACGTTCGAGGAAAGCTCCGCATCCGACGACGTCTCCTGCTTCCTACAAGCAAACTGTGGGGTTATCAGTACATTGTTATGCACTGGTGGGGAGGCTAGCTCGTCCACAATGCTATCATTACCAAACACGTTCCATTTACTTTTGTGCACCGTCTATCATTCATTGTCTTTCTAATTTTGCCTTAGGATCCGTTTTATGGCATATTTCGTAACCTATCTCGTGTTGCCGAATTCAAGTGTCTGCATGGAAATGCATGCACGACTTACCCGTACTTACCGTCCGATCGTCCCTATCAAAAGTAAACCAAGTTAGTCAACAATTCAATATAAACTTTCAATGTCAAGTACGTGTCCCTGCCTCAGGTTGTAGCACGTCGTAGCAACGTTCTCGAGCTCATTTTGTATGAATTACTCTTTATTCACTTGGTATGTTACATTTCAAGCATGTTCAGAAGGTACTTTATTTAGTTAACTTAGACTACTTGTTTCAATGCAAGGACTTGCACGTGGATTGCCACCAGCATAGCCCACTTAATCTACATACACGGGTCGCTGACATCATAAGCCATTTTGGACATATTCTCTTTGGCATTCTAACCTATCGAAGCGTGATGGCTGGTACACCTTGATAGTCTCTTGAAATGTATGGCATTACATCTCTTTGAGTGGCCAAGATCCCACTCAAAGCAGCCCGTAAGCCCCATGTTTTGATTCTGCCTAGGCCGGCCACGATATACCTCCCCATCGATCGTGCCGCGGAATCCTTCTTCTTTACGGCCACGGTATTCCCCCCATCGCCCGTGCCGTTTGTCCACGACCACTTCGTATTGACTTGTCATTTAACTTAACGTCTGTCTTTGAGCCATAGGCTTTCTCTGAGCCATAATGCGTTATCGACCAGGTTGGCGTCCGTGCAGCGCGGGTAGCGAGCCCCGTTGCACGTGCCCGTCATACCTGTCGCTAACCATTCTTTCCTTTCTTATCTTTTATTCACTCTTTCATTTCTTTCTTTCACTTTTTCGTTTATTCACTCATTCATTCTTCACGTATTTCATTCGTTCACTTATTCGTTCATTCATTCATTCATTTATTCGTTCATTCATTCATTCATTCACTTATTCGTTCATTCATTCATCCATTATGCAACTCCCCGTACGGGAGTCGCCTTGGCGACCCATCGGTCCCGAAGTCTTCAAATGTTGCTATACTCTACTCGGATCCGTTTCTTTGTTGTAAACCGTTTATTGTTTCATTGTTGATCGTATGAGAAACTTGAATGTAAGCTTGTGCCTTAGTACGAGCGTAGAGCGCGGTGCGAGAGTTCTCACATTTTCTATATTCTTTTCCATATTCTATACAAGCATACAAGATGGGATTATTCCCTTAGCTAGGTGCGTTGAGTCATTTATTAGCATGTGCGGTGTTATCGCCTAGCGATTCTAGCAATAGTGTCCGTATTGTTATGTGTCTAGGCTAAGAAAAGACGGGTTCATCGGAGCCACCCACCTTAGCGATGTTCACATCGGCCGAGCGATACTCCGAGCACGCCTTTGAAAGTCTAAGTCTGGATTCTTCTTGACGGGCCACTGTAAGCCTTGCATTGATTCTTCATAAGGTCGATGCCAACTCTTCGGGTCGACGGCTCGTTTGAGTCGTTGCACTTGCCGTTTGAATCGGCATTCCGCTAGGGCGGAGCGGGTCATTACATTATACACCACTCAAAACAAGTCTCGTCCTCGAGACTTCCTGAGTGCAGGTCATCCTACCATTCCTTAACTCGTGTCGTCGTGTTTCTTAGACAATTCTATCGAACGGCTCTATCGTTCGATGGCATCGAACCATGCTCGGTTATCCTTCCAAGTTTTATGTCACATGTGCTTGGTGAATTTTATTGGATGACTGTCCATTTATTTTAGACTTGATGGTACTTATTCAATTCAAGTGTTTTTTCATCTTGGTTGTTATTTCTCCGGGTCATGGGATTGAAATGGTCGCACGAGGTGCGTTGAAATTCATCAAATGCGAGGGTTGTAGGCTGAGGCAAACTCATTTTCGTTTATCTCGGTCTTCGAGATGATCCGATTCGCTTCTCAAGCATTCTTGTCCACGAAATCAATATGATTTCTTCTTAGCGGTGTCGACCAAGTCTAAGTAATTTTCGTCCGATTCAAGATCAAATATTGCACTATCATCGAGTATATCTTCCTATCAATGGTTCAATTCGTTATACCAACTTTTATTTGCACGATATCGATTCCATATCATTCACTTGTTTAGGGCCAATCTCATCGTCGTTCACGCACACTCTGCCAACATGTTTCTTTGATTCCGAGCCACGCTCGTACTAGTATCATTCCTTTCTTTTAACACGATTCCAAGTTTTTGACACTCTTCCATTCCTCAAGTCATGCTTGAACTCAATGTATCACTTGGCTGGATCGTGCACGCATTCCAGGCGTCCCCAAAATACATGCATTCAGCTAAGCCGCAGATAGAGAATTCGCCATTCTCACTCGAGTCGCATCGTGCACATACTCAGGCATCCCTGAAATATATGTATGTCAGCTGAATCTCGTGGGTAGGGTTTCCTATTCTTCCATCATTCAATCCATCCATGTCAATCCTCAAGATTAATCTTTTGATTGCTAACACTTGAAACAGGGGCGTCTCATCTAACCGCTAGGCCATTTCTCAAGGCTAAGTCAATGTCAGGATGGAATCATAGTTCTCCAACAATAATGCCAACACTGACCCCAATCCTAGGGTCAAACCAAAGTCGGTAGTACGGAATTTTCTACCAAAGCTCACGTCACTCAGATTTCTAAACATCGAGCACGATCACCTATTCGCATCAAGGCATTCGTCGCGCAGCGCAATGAATTGGAATCCGTTTAAATCACCAAATCGACATACTTCACCTATCCATTCTAACCAATTCATGTATTCGATTCACGAGTTCGTCTATCTTTGACAATATGTTGTGCCCCAATCTCACGCGAGTCCGATTATCCACGGTGGTTCATGAATCACCATGCAAAGCTCCCGTAGAATAATCATTCTCATCGGGGCGTAACTCTTGCTTGCGTCTAGACTAATTCATTCTCGATACGCGGATTGGACCTACACAATCCTCAAGCTCAATCATCAAGCACACCAAGTCATTCTCAAGTTCACCTTCGCGTCACCACAAGTCGAAGCACACAAATTGCCACGCCATGCTAGCTCAATCACCCCCGCTGTATGAATCATCATATCAGCGCTCACGCGGAGTGATTGCCCTAATCGACGCGATGCATGTACGAGGCTGGAGTTGCGCTCGCATAAGACAAGAATGTCGATATTAGGGTTATCGTCGAAGCAATCCAAACATTTCATTTTCATCCAAGCCGAGATCTCTATTCGATAGTCCGACCGTCATTCATTCAACCAGAAAATCCTCGAGCCACGTCTATATTTTTCTCGACACATTTCAATATCCCAAGTATAGCATCCATCGAAACAATAACATTTGTACGATCGTCATTCGCCGAGTCAGAGTACCCTCGAGTTATCGCATATCGATCTTTGATACGCCTCAATACCATCGATGATATGCGTAACCTGATGATCTTCCTTTGCAACCAATTTCGAGTCGTACGACTGATGCTATTGTCCGAACTGGATATACCACAATTCTATTCGATTCCATCCAAGACCAAGTTTAATCGCTATTCCTCAAGCTTGTTTTAATATCGTTATCCAAAACTCAAGTCACATTTCGTTTGACCCAATACCAAATCACAAGTGCTATCCTCTAGCTTCCTCGATCAAGACATACATCTTTATTCATCGTTCCGAGTCAATTTCTAACTTGTGTTGCCCATTGACAAGTTGTCCGAACGACATCTCATTCGGGACATTCGAGGTCACGACCAACTAAGCGTGATGCGTTCTAAGGCTTTACGCGATCGCATCACTTCGCCGACATACTCATTCCATCCGTATATGCTTTAGTCTCGCTCGAATAACTTCTATGACGTCCATACACCACTCAGGGTTCGAGCCACTCGACTAGTCGTCGACACTCATTCTTATTCTTCTCCGAGCCTATCACATACACCACTCGGGTTCAAGTCATTCTATAAATCCTCTAGAGATCATTCGATTCCCAATCGATATGTTCAATCATGCGTTCGCCCATTCCTTAAAACCTAAACCAATCTTCCGTGCATGCCTAAGCGTGAACTCAATAGCGTTCCTATCGATATACACTCTAAGTGTAGCTTGTTCCCGACCGAACGGTACTTGATATCGCTCGCAACTCGATTGCACCAAAAAGTCAAGGTGCACGACACACGGCACAACTTAGCCAAATGGCCGTGTGCATGGCTATCCCGTGCGGACTATATTCGAGTTTGCATGCTCACATTTTCGTTCGAGCGATAATCGATCTCGCTCGCAACTCGTTTGCACCAGAAGGTCTAGGTGCGCGATACTCCGCACAACTTAGCCAAAAGGCTGCGTGCATAACCATCCCGTTCGAACTATACTTTGGTCTCGTGTACTCGTTCGCCATTGTCAGCGTAAGGTTATTCAAGCACGCTTTGGGTTTGCTAACTTCTAGCATTTTAGTTTTCTTTCGACTTAAGTCCGTCGTGGTTTGGCACAAAGGCCTTCGCCTATCGATCCCGTTCAACCGAGTACTTGTACGAGCTTTTGAAAATATTAGACTTATTGTATGGAACATCCCAAGGAACAATGAGAGAGAGCGTACACTTCTTTTGTTTCAAAACGAGCTTTCAAAACTGAGAAAATCGAAATGAAGTCCAAGGACGTAAAGCCGTGCTCTGATACCAATCTGTCACGTCACGCTCCCGTAGGAGTGATCATCCTCACTAAGGCGTGATACCGCACGGGCCTAGGTTGCGCCCGTGCAAGGCTTATCCCAGAAATGGCCAATTTGAGCTAGGCCACAGAGTCGCACAGAGTGTCCCCATTTGCAGCAAAAAGTAAATGAACACAAGTTGAAGCGAATTCAAACTCTTTATTGATATTCAAGAAGTTTACAAGCGGCGCTAGGCCGAGTTTACAAGTCTCTCAAGCTCTCTCTCTCTCTATGAAATATAAAAGGCGTGCCAAGTGGCTTACAATATAGAATGATTCATGGCGATGTTCTGATACATTATGTCCTGTATATGGTGCTTCAGCTCCTTGCAACGCTCCAGAGATAGCTCCGCGCCTTAGCACGTTCGAGGAAAGCTCCATACCCGACGATGTCTCCTGCTTCCTGCAAGCAAACTGTGGGGTTATCAGTATATTGTTATGCACTGGTGGGGAGGCTAGCTCGTCCACAATGCTATCATTACCAAACACGTTCCATTTACTTTTGTGCACCGTCTATCATTCATTGTCTTTCTAATCTTGCCTTAGGATCAGTTTTATGGCATATTTTGTAACCTATCTCGTATTGCCGAATTCAAGTGTCTGCCTGGAAATGCATGCACGACTTACCCATACTTACCGTCCGGCCTTCTCTGTCCAAAGTAAACCAAGTTAGTCAACAATTTAATATAAACTTTCAATGTCAAGTGCATGTCACTGCCTCAGGTTCTAGTACGTCGTAGGCACGTTCTCGAACTCATTTTACATGAATTACTCTTTATTCACTTGGTGTTTATTTCAAGCATGTTCAGAAGGCACTTTATTTAGTTAACTTTAGACTACTTGTTTCAATGCAAGGACTTGCACGTGGATTGCCACCAGCATAGCCCACTTAATCTACATGTACGGGTCGCTGACATCACAAGCCATTTTGGACATATTCTCTTTGGCATTTTACCTATCGAAGCGTGATGGCTGGTACACCTTGATAGTCTCTTGAAATGCCTGGCATTACGTCTCTTTGAGTGGCCGAGCCCCCACTCAAAGCAGCCCGTAAGCCTCATGTTTTGATTCCGCCTAGGCCAGCCACGATATACCCCTCCATCGATCGTGCCGCGGAATCCTTCTTCTTACGGCCACGTATTCCCCCATCGCCCGTGCCGTTTGTACACGACCATTTCGTATTAACTTGTCATTAACTTAACGGTCTGTCTTTGAGCCATAGGCTGTCTCTGAACCGTAATGCGTTTATCGACCAGGTTGGCGTCCGTACAGCAAGGGTAGCGAGCCCCGTTGCACGTGTCCGTCATACCTGTCGCTAACCATTCTTTACTTTCTTATCTTTTATTCACTCTTTCATTTCTTTTTTTTACTTATTCGTTCATTCATTCATTCATTCTTCACGTATTTTATTCATTCATTCATTCACTTATTCGTTCATTCATTCACTTATTCGTTCGTTCATTCATTCATTCACTTATTCGTTCATTCATTCATCCATTATGCAACTCCCCGTGCGTGACTCGCCATGGCGACCCATCGGTCCCGAAGTCTTCCAATATTGCTATACTCTACTCGGAACGACTATGTCGATAGTCTTCTGTTTCTTTGTTGTAAACTGTTTATTGTTTCATTGTTGATCGCAATGGGAAACTTGAATATAGCTTGTGCCTTATACGAGCGTAGAGCGCGGTAGAGTTTCTCACATTTTCATATTCTTTCCATATTCTATGCAAGCATACAAGATGGGATTATTCCCTTAGCTAGGTGCGTTGAGTCATTTATTAGCATGCATGGGTGTTATCGCCTAAGATTCTAGCAATAGTGTCCATATTGTTATGTGTCTAGGCTAACAAAGACGGGTTCATCGGAGTCATCCACCTTAGCGATGTTCGCATCGGTCGAGCGATACTCCGGCGCGCCTTTGAATGTATAGTCTGGATTCATCTTGACGGGCCAATGTAAGCCTTGCATCGATTCTTCATCAGGTCGATGCCAACTCTTCGTCGACGGCTCGTTTGAGTCGTTGTGTACTTGCCGTTTGAATCGGCATTCTGCTAGGGCGGAGCGGGTCATTACAAAAGCCGAGGTATATCCCTACCCGAAAACCTCATTGTAGTGTCATACTATTGTAGCATGAGGTCACAGCCTCTTTGTAGTGCCATACTACCAAGAATGATGCCTTAGGCTCCCTTGCAGTGTTACGCACAATGACATAACTTGCAAGGTCGAGGCTTTACCCCTATCCAGGTACCTCATTGTGGTGTCGTGCCATTGTAACATGCGGAACAGCTCCCCTTTGTAGTGCTGTCTATCCCTCTTTAATTTCATCATAGCATTAGGCTACCTGCCTATTTGCGGTGCTACGCCGCTATGACTTGGCTCGCAAAGTCAGACATTACCCCTAACCGGGAACCTCATGGTGGAGTCATCCCACTAGAAGCATGGTGTTCCACTCCGTAGTACTGCGCTACCGTGTTTTTCTATAAAGCACACCAGGCATTCACTCTGCCTGAGAACTCATTAAGGCGTTTAGCCAACCTATCACAGGATCTGTTTTCTATAGAAAATATACAGTAGACAATAGTGGTTGTAGTCCATACATCTCCATGTCATAGAGGACATGTTGCCCACTGTTCTAATATTTTTCCAGTTAATGGTCCTTCCTTGAACCAAAAGCTAGATGCCTAGTAGATTTCTCTTTGAACTAATAGCATAAAACTTTATGGTTGGATTATAATAACTAATAACATAATGCCTTCAAGCCCACTTTTTGTGTGTCATCGACCAGCTAGCGCTTGAGGCCTTGGTGAATGGATCTGCCAGGTTCTCCTGACTCCGAACATCAATCACTGTAATAATACCTCTTGATGAGATCGTGTACTGCCTTGTGCTTTAACCACATAGTCCTCTTCGTGCCATTGAAGAGGTCATTTGATGCCACCGTCGCAGTCGCCTGGTTGTCGTAGTATATCGATATTGCCGGTATTTGTACCCCAACCACTGGAAGATCATACATGAGCTCCTGAAGCCATTATGCTTCCTTCGTTGCGGTATCAAGTGCAAAGAACTCAGATTCTATGGATGATCGCGAGCGCATAATCTGTCTTCTTCGACTTCCATGATATAGCAGCTCCACCTATTATGAAAATGAATCCACCCTGGATCTCTCGTTCTCCAACTCTGAGCACCAGCTGACTGAAGCCTTCTACTATCGACGGATCTCCGTTGTAGTACAGTGCATATGTCTGAGTCTTCTTGAGATATCTCATAACTTGTTTCATAACTTTTCAGTGCTCAACGCCTGGGTTGCGCATGAAACGACTCAGCATTTTATGGTAAAAGCTATGTCAGGCTTTGTGGAAGTAGTAGCATACATCAAACTTCCGATTATGCTTGCATACTCCAAGTGCCTGGCGCTTTCCCTTGAATTAGGCTTCAGCTTCAAATCATACCTGTAATTCGTATCAATCCCTGGAAAATTCTGATACCCGTAGCGTGTGATCATCTTCTCAATATAATTAGACTGTGACAGCATTGTTCCAGTATCCTTCCTGATTATCTTGATGCCCAAGATCACATCATCTTCCCCCAATCCTTCGTACTAAACTTGGTCGAGATGAACTTCTGTAAAATCCCTATTTTTTTATTTTATTTGATTTAAAAAAATGAATTTATACAATTAGTGGTTTTATTTATTTTTTATGACCCGATTTGGCCAATTCAGCCCGAACAGAGTCCGAACAAATTTTAAGCCCATGTGAGCATGTGGGGGACTAAGGTGGCCATATAGGAATATTTTTATGTACAAATATTTTTAAATTATTTTTTTAGAACTTGTTGAATATTTATTGTGGGTACAAAAATCTACATTTTATTAATAAAAATAATATTTTAAAATTTTACAATTTCTGGACCCGGATGAGGGTGTACGGTATGAGTTCACCCATTGGGACGATTCTATAAAATTATTATTAAAGTTATTTTGTGAAAATTTATTAAACATTTATTCTATTAAGATATTATTATTTATTATTATTATTATTATTATTATTATTATTATTGAGATTGATTTATTGTAAGTTGAATTTATATATATAAGTAGATATGTTTAAATATATTAAATATTTGGATATGTGTCATCTAAATTATTATTTGGATTTAAATAGATTTTTATGGATATATACACATATGTATAGATAGGTATAAGTATTAAAAGATTTAGATAAAGAAAAGATTGGAGAAAAAAGATTTAAAATAATAAAAGAAATCTTTGTGGCCGCCCACCTTTTTCCAAATAGCAGCAGCTAGCACATGCTAGCCGCCCACCACAACCAACAGCAGCACACCCTTCCTCCTAATATATGTAAATATGTTATACATATAAAGATAAGAAAGAAAAAGAGAAAAAAAAGGAAAAAAATATATTAATAATGTGGTCGGCCCCACAAGTGGGAACCGACCACATCCCACGTTAAGAGCAGCAGCATCATGCTGCAAAGGGCCGCACGCCTCCCTCCTTTGTATATTCATATATATGGTTATATATATATATATATATATATTAATATATATATATATATATATATATATATACAAGTTTTAGCAACTAAACCCTAATCCAATCTTCCTCTCTCCTTCCTCTTCTTTCCTCCGCTCACCCTCTTCCCGGCGAGCACCTCCGCGCCCAGCCACAGCACCCGTTCACGGTCGCCACGGCAACACCACCACCAACAACGAATGACAACAACAACAACAGAATTTAAAAACAAGGTACCCAACTTCCCCGTTTGATTTCTCTCTCGATTCTAGTCCATTTTTAGATCCGTAAATTCGTGTAGAAAGCCCACATGACCCTCTCCGAGCCCCCAGGTGGATTTCGACATGGCCATCCAACTTGCTCGAAAAATCGAGGCGAAGTTGGAGAAAAACCACTTTTCTGAATATTAAAAACTGTTTTGAAACATAAACTTGTCGGCCACTTTTCTCGTTGTCCATTAAACTTTCGTAAAAACTAATTGAAGGCAGTCAAAGACAACATAACCGAGATTGTAACGCACCTCCTGGAATCACTTTTCATCTAGTATGTAGAAAGTTACATGTTGTAAAAGTTTTCCGAAAAAATGTAAATTCTGTTTTCAAAAAAAGTGGGAAAACACCCGATACGGCGTGCGCCCGACAAACCGGACGACGTGGTCGCACACTATACCTCGAAAGGCGCGTATGGATGTTGACGATGTGTGGGAACTGACGGAACCCGATTTTGTTGCATATGCGCGACGAAATCAGTGCGTATCCGTCGAGATACCCCCGTATCGACCTTTTGCAAATTAAGTCACAACATTGTGCACACTCATCATGTCGCGATGAAACTTATGCCATTGGACTCGAAATCTTTTTCTGGTCTTGTGAGCCAAATTTGGTCCAATTCAGAGATCGTTGATCGGGACGCTATTTTTGGCGGACCCACAATCCCACTCAACGGGCGATTTTGTGCACAGCCCACCGGAATCCAAAATTGGACATACCGTTGGGTTCGTCTCAATAAAACAAATTTGTAGACATATAGTTTGATGACTTTAGAGACCGTAGGTTCTGGCGCGCATTTCGGTGCAAAGCGGGTCCAACGGCGTACATCGTTTTGATCTGAAATTACGATTTTGTCCCTGTTCAAGAATTTAACTTTGGACAGGCGTTTCCTAGGCATATCTTATATTCCAAACTCATTCATGATGTTTGTTGCAGCATACGGAGTCATCTGAGGGATTTGGCTTTTCTTGCTTCGTTTATTTGTTTGTTCGAGCTGCTGGATTATTCTTTTTGCACATAACCTCAGGCAAGATACCTTGCTATTATACTGTTTATATTCAGTTTGCATTTAATTACATATCACTGTCCATTTATTTCCAGTTTTTACCGTTCTTGATTTATTTCTGCTCAGTGATATTAGATATACTTTGTTATTATCCTTTGATTGCATGTGGACTTAGAGTTAAGAGACTACCGTCTATAGTGTATCGTATATACCTTGACACAGTTGTACCACGAGGATGTGTGAGATGAGTAGCATGTAGATGGTCTTGTGTGTGGGCTGATCCCCCATGGGCGTTAGGGCTAACTGCTAATAGAGGCATGTTAGGAGACTTGGCAGTTAGTAGAGGTATATGAGACATGGATGTGACTCTATTAGACATTGGGTGGGAAGAATAGTTTCTTAACGTATGGGCCAAGTATGCACTTCCCTGTTGCCGGTTATCTCCGCGGGAGATACGGTCCTGGATCCTGATGATTTAGCTGGCCTCTGACATTTTATGAATGTTATGCTTTGAGGTCCCTGGTATCCTGATGGGCCATAGCTGAGATTACTGCTACTGCGCCAGAGTGCCCATGCGTTGAAGGTTTGTTTTTAACTGCATGAACACCGTAGTACGGTTAGATTACCTTACTGTTGTCTTGTCACTTACTTTTGTCTGTGGTAAATTTTATATTCAGTATTTATATGGCATGTTTATTGTATCTTGTTACGTCCCTCTGAGGACCTGGTTATCTCTCCAGGTGCATGCTTCCGTGATTTTGTAGGTGTTCTAGCCAAGGCCGTGATCTTCTCCATTCTTTCGAAGACGATTGCGCTTGGTTCGCCTCGTTAATTTATCGATCACTTCTTGTACATTTATTTAAGATAGTTGGTAGTGGACTTTGTCTCCGCCCAACGATTGTATACAAGACAAATTCAAAGTTGTCTTTATATCATTTATTTATCTAGTGGATGAGATTTAGTTATTATGGTTCTACTGTATTTTACAACTTATGTATACATACAAGGTTTCCATATATTGGAGTGTACTTTGTATGTATGCAACTGACATAGATTCGTACCTAGTCCTAAGTATTTTGGGACTGGGGCGTTACATGTTTTTATGGTGGCCCATGCAGGTCGATTTTGTCACTTCAGTTTCGTAATTGTACCGATGTGAGCCTGCAACATAGGATTAGAATCTAGGAATCTATCCATACAGCTTGACCTCTTTCCTTGGCTTCAAATTCCGAACTCTTGTTCGACCTCCTTGAACTGCATCTTGGTTGATTCCTTTCCATCGTCGATTATTTTCGTGCTTAGTATCAACTAGAAAGATGACTACATTAGTATATGCTCATAGGTCACACATATGGCTAGAATGGTTATATTGGCAATTGGAATACATTCAAGACTCTAACTGAGTTAAAAAGATTTTTTTTTAAAAAGTGTGATTTAATGATTAGTAATTTGTAAAGTAGGATATTGCCACGGAAAGTTTTAATCTTGAGATTTCTAAATAGTAAACACCATAGGATTGATACTGCAGGAAGGAAAAAAAATAGATAGAATCTTTATACCATTGATTTAAGAAATTGATTGGATTTTTGAGTTTTGATATTTATGAATCATGGAGTATAAATATACATCTTTGAACAAATATATAATTTATTTGATTTTCAAGTTTGATGATTATGATTTATTGGATTATAGTTATACACCTTTGAACAGTTATAAATTTGGTTTGAACATGATCTTAGCTTTTAAAATGGCCGTAGAAATTATTTAAATTTGAGTTGTACAAGTTGCGATTTTCGTGTTTAGTAATTTTGAATTTTAAGTGGAAGTAATGACGGTGAACTTTGGTTTAAAATATTTGAAAGTTATAAAAACGATTTTTTGAGAAAATTTTATTTTAAATAGTGTCCTATGATTGAGGATTTACAAATCTATTTAGATTTTTGGTAAAAAAGGTTTTGACTGATAAGATTATTGAATCAAAAGTTTAATGTGGGATTGCTAATATTAAAACTTTTGGGAAAATTTCAAAGGATGTGATAGAAAGTTATTTTGATTGATTAAAGAAAGCTACCATTTAAAAGTTGTGATTTTGTTGAAATAACTTAGCATGAATAGAAGTTAAAATTGATGAGAGCATTGAGCTTAATTTTTGTGATTGCTTTCAATATGCTATGAGTTTTATTCTGAGTTATTTGAAAATTTTAGAGTGTTAAATTTTTGGTTTATTGTGAAATTTTTATGAATTCGTAAATTATGAACTCTTGAGTTAAATAGTTGAATTTAAACGTCAATTTTGGAAAAGGTTAGTAGTAACATGATAAAGTTTGCTTTGAGATTTATGAAAGTGATTTAAATTTTGGTTATGATTAAATTTTGGTGGTATATTTTTAAAAGTTTATTTTGAAACTTTTAGAGGATACTCGAGTTGAAATTTTAATGGTAGGCCCCAAGAAACCCTACTGAGTATTCCACACTAATGCCATGTCACCCATGACCATGATAGTAGTATATACACAAGTGTTGTAGTCATCTACCCAGCTATGTGACTGTATTTCTACCTCGGCTTAGTCGACCTTCCTTCAATTCTAGATTTTTAATTGCGCTTCTAACCCATTTGCAATTTGAATAATGATCTAATGATTCCTTAACTGTATTCATCTAGAAGACTATCTCTCTAGAACTATGTCCCTAAATGATTTTATTGGAATCTCTAAATTTTATTCATGCTTAACTTGATCTTTCTTTATTGTTGTACATTAATTATCATCTCGTGAACTCCCACTTTCTATTTTTGATCTTCTGGCATTCCCTACCGTGACTTGTATATTTGGAGTACAACACTACACTTTCCTTCCAACAAATTTCATGTGTAAGACCAAGACAAGTCCACCTTCATGTAGACATATCATGTCCCACCAAAACCCCTCCTTGTACTCTATTTTTTTGATATAACCTTATGGTCAAAATGGCCAAACTATAATCTTTACCATGATACCGATATATTTTTCGACCACGGATAGGGATTCAATCTCGACTCAATTCTTTTGACCCGATATGTGATTGTGTTCTACTTAATTCCTTAAATGCTTAAAAATTATGCTTTATCTTGATTGCTTGACCCGTTGTCCCATCATACTATTAGTTTAACTCTTGTAAGTTGGGTAGAATACCACACCACATAACAAACCTTTTTCCTTGTGAACCACATTGGTGAGTTCACTTAGACTATAAATTCAGAGGACCCTACCTTATCTAGTCTACCAAGCCATAAATGAAGAAACACTAGGACAACTGTATAGGCCCAAACTTTGGACAAGCCTTGATTTTAAAAGATCTTGGACTATTTAAAATTCCTTCATCAGTACCTCCATTGCTCATATTTTGACTATCTCATGCTGCTAATGTAGCTTCAATTTTGCAAGCTTATTTCTTTACCAAGCTTGATCATGACATATTTTATTTGGGTGCACCCACTAACATATTGTCTAATCAGAACCGGTGTATGATGGTCTGATTAACCTATTGCACTTTGGTTCGCTTATCGCATATTATTCTACGTGGATGAAGACATAGTAAACTTGCCTTAGAGTCTCATCCGCGACAGCCTTGGCAATTCTCTTTTCAATTATTTTGCCGCCTATGAACTCCGCAAATCGTACTCAATATATAACACCGTCTTTGAAACCTTTGTTGTTCTTGTCTTTTACTTATTTTGGAAAGACAAGGCACTGTACTTGCTAAGATAGGTGCAAGATATTACCTTTCGTTTTCCTATCAGTTATTTCAACACGAATGTAGATAGCCACCGACCGACTAATATGGCTGTACCCTCGCCTTTAACTACTCCTCATTCCTCAACTCTAGAATTGTTATCGTACCCTCCCAATTATTCTTGAGCACTCGAGAATGATTCTAATTGTTCACTTAAATCTAACTCAACCCAGACGATTAGTATCCAGTTCTCCCTTAAGGGATCATATTTCCTAAATGTCTAATTTATTCTCTTTGGTCTACTCAATTCCTTACTGTTCTCTAAAATTGGATATTCAAATTTTGTTACCTTCACTAGCAATCCTTATTCAATTCCATAACCATGATATATTTTGTATATATCAACTCCACAATTTTCTATTGCACGGTGGGGTTGAACGACGTTTTATCGCCTCCTCCAAAATTTAATTATATTTTGGTATTGATAAACTCATGATATTCCTCAACCCTATCTATCCTATTCCTAAATTTTGAGGACGAAATTCTTGTAAGTTGGGTAGGATGTAAAATCCCTTTTTTATTTTATTTTTATTATTTTATTTGACTTAAAAAAATGAATTTATACAATTTGTGGTTTTATTTATTTTTTTTATGACCCGGTTTGGCCAATTCAGCCCGAACAGAGTCCGAACAAAATTTTAAGCCCATGTGAGCATGTGGGGTGACTAAGGTGGCCATATAGGAATATTTTGTATGTACAAATATTTTTAAATTATTTTTTTAGAACTTGTTGAATATTTATTGACTTTGGGTACAAAAATCTACATTTTATTAAAAAATAATATTTTACAAAATTTTACAATTTCTGGACCCGGATGAGGGTGTACGGTATGAGTTCACCCATTGGGACGATTCTATAAAATTATTATTATTAAAGTTATTTTGTGAAAATTTATTAAACATTTTATTCTATTAAGATTTTATTATTATTATTATATTATTATTATTATTATATATTATTATTATTATTATTATTATTATATATTGAGATTGATTTATTGTAAGTTTAATTTACATATATATAAGTAGATATGTTTAAATATATTAAATATTTGGATATGTGTCATCTAAATTATTATTTGGATTTAAATAGATTTTTATGGATATATACACATATATGTATAGATAAGTATAAGTATTAAAAGATTTAGATAAAGAAAATATTGGAGAAAAAAAGATTTAAAATAATAAAAGAAATCTTTGTGGCCGCCTACCTTTTTCCAAATAGCAGCAGCTAGCACATGCTAGCCGCCCACCACAAGCAACATGCAGCACACCCTTCCTCCTAATATATGTAAATATGTTATACATATATAAGATAAGAAAGAAAAAGAAAAAAAAGGAAAAAAATATATATATTAATAATGTGGTAGGCCCCACAAGTGGGAACCGGCCACACCCCACGTTAAGAGCAGCAGCATCATGCTGCAAAAGGCCGCACCCCTCCCTCCTTTGTATATTCATATATATATGGTTATATATACATATAGATATATACAAGTTTTAGCAACTAAACCCTAATCCAATCCTTCTTCCTCTCTCCTTCCTCCTCTCTCCTCCGCTCACCCTCTTCCCGGCGAGCACCTCCGCGCCCAGCCACAGCATCCACGTTCACGGTCGCCACGGCAACACCACCACCAACAACGAACGACAACAACAACAACATAATTTAAAAACAAGGTACCCAACTTCCCAGTTTGACTTCTCTCTCGATTCTAGTCCATTTTTAGATCCGTAAATTCGTGTAGAAAGCCCACATGACCCTCTCCGAGAGCCCCCAGGTGGATTTCGACATGGCCATCCAACTTGCTCGAAAAATTGAGACGAAGTTGGAGAAAAACCACTTTTCTGAATATTAAAAACTGTTTTGAAACATCAACTGTCGGCCACTTTTCTCGCTGTCCATTAAACTTTCGTAAAAACTAATTGAAGGCAGTCAAAGACAACATAACCGAGATTGTAACGCACCTCCTAGAATCACTTTTTATCTAGTATGTAGAAAGTTACACGTTGTTAAAGTTTTCCGAAAAATTGTAAATTCTATTTTCAAAAAAAGTGGGAAAACACCCGATACGGCGTGCGCCCCGACAAACCGGGCGACGTGGTCGCATACTATACACCTAGAAAGTGCATATGGATGTTGTCGACGTGTGGGAACTGACGGAACCCAATTTGTTGTATATGCGCGACGAAATCAGTGTGTATCCGTCGAGATACCCCCGTATTGACCATTTGCAAGTTAAGTCACAACTTTGTGCACACTCATCATGTCGCGATGAAACTTGTGCCGTTGGACCCGAAATATTTTTCTGGTCCTGTGAGCCAAATTTGGTCCAATTCTGAGACCGTTGATCGGGATGCTATTTTTGGCGGACAGACATTCCCACTCAATGGGCGATTTTGTGCACAGCCCACCGGAATCCAAAATTGGACATACCGTTGGGTTCGTCTCATCTAAACAAATTCATAGACATGTAGTTTGACGACTTTAGAGACCGTAGGTTCTGGCGCACATTTTGGTGCAAATCAGGTCCAACGGCGGACATCGTTTTGATCCGAAATTACGATATTGCCCATTTTCCAGAATTTAACTTTTGGACAGGCATTTCCTAGGCATATCTTATATTCCAAACTCGTTCGTGATATTTGTTGCAGCATTCGGAGTTATCTGAGGGATTTGGCTTTTCTTGCTTCGTTTATTTGTTTGTTCGAGCTGCTGGATTATTCTCTTTGCACATTACCTCAGGCAAGATACTTTGCCATTATACTGTTTATATTCAGTTTGCATTTTATTACATATCACTGTTCATTTATTTCTAGTTCTTACCGTTCTTGATTTACTGTCTGCTCAGTGATATTAGATATACTTTGTTATTATCCTTTGATTGCATGTGGACTTAGAGTTAAGAGACTACCGTCTGTAGTGTATCGCATATACCTTGACACAGTTGTACCATGAGGATGTGAGATGAGTAGCATGTAGATGTTCTTGTGTGTGGGCTGATCCCTGATGCGCATGCGTTAGGGCTAACTGCTAATAGAGGCATGTTAGGAGACTTGGCAGTTAGTAGAGGTATATGAGACATGGATGTGACTCTATTAGACATTGGGTGGGAAGAACAGTTCCTTAACGTATGGGCCAAGTATGCACTTCCTATTGCCGATTATCTCCGCGGGAGATACGGTCATGGATCCAGATACTGATTTACTGCTGGCCTCTGACATTCGATGAATGTTATGCTTTGAGGTCCCTGGTATCCTGATGGGCCATACCTGAGATTACTGCTACAGAGCCAGAGTGCCCATGCATTGAAGGTTTATTCTTAACTGCATGAACATCGTAGTACGGTTAGATTACCTTACTGTTGTCTTGTCACTTACTTTTGTCTGTGGCATATTTTATATTCAGTATTTATATGGCATGTTTATTGTATCTTGTTACGTCTCTCTGAGGACCTGGTTATCTCTCCAGGTGTGCTTCTGTGATTTTGCAGGTGTTCTAGCCAAGGCCGTGACCTTCTCCATTCTTTCGAAGATGATTGCGCTTGGTTCGCCTCGTTATTTTATCGATCACTTCTTGTACATTTTATTTGAGATAGTTGGTAGTGGACTTTGTCTCCGTCCAACGATTGTATACATGACAAATTCAAAGTTGCTTTTATACCATTTATTTATCTAGTGGATGAGATTTAGTTATTATGGTTCTACTGCATTTTATAACTTATGTATACATACAAGGTTTCCATATATTGGAGTGTACTTTGTATGTATGCAGCTGGCATAGATTCGTACCTAGTTCTAAGTATTTTGGGACTAGGGCGTTACAACTTCTTTGTCTCCGTGACACAGCCCATATTCGTACCTAGGATCAGAATGTTGTCCGCGTACATAAAACAATCACACCTCTTCCATCAGCAAACTTTGTGTAAACACACTTGTCTGTCTCGCTGACCCTGTAGCCATTTGACTTTATAACTTTGTCAAAAACCTCATGCCACTTCTTGGAAGCCTGGTTAAGACCGTACAAGGATTTCACCAACTTGCAGACTTTAACTTCAAGACCCTTGACGACAAATCCCTCTGACCGTTGCATGTAAATCTCTTCGGTCGGCTCGTCATTTAGGAAAGCATTTTTATACCATCTGATGTATCACTAACTTATGTATTACTGCGAGAGCAATTAACATTCTGATGATTGTCATCCAGGCTACTAGAGCATACATGTCAAAGTAGTCGATCCCCTGCTTCCGAGAAAATCCCTTGGCTACCAGCCTAGGCTTGAACTTGTCAATAGTTTCGTCTGCTTTCATCTTCTTCTTGAAGATCAATTTGCATCCGACGGGTTTTGCTCCTTCAGGAAGATCAACCAATACCCAAGTGTTATTCGAGGTGATGGAATCAATTTCCTTGTCTATCGCCTCCCTCCAGAAAATAGCGTCTCTGGTCTTCATTATCTCATCATAGGTAAGCGGATCTGCTTCCACATGATAGGTGACAAAGTCACTTCCGAAGTCCTTCGACCTCCTCAAGCTTAGCAATGGCTCAGCGAGTTCTAGTTCAACTATTGTTTCAACAACAATAACTTCTTGGACTACATTCTCATTGAAGGCTTCAATTTTCTACGCACTCATATTTTTCGTAACATCCACAAGAACAATGTTTTGGCCTTGCAAATTTGTATTCAAAATATTATGCATCGCGTGATTCAATGATATGACTCAATATCAAAAATGTTCGAGCATCACTCTTCTCAGCATCATCCAAAAAGATTATCATTGTAGTCCTTATCCCAAGCTTCTGAATCTTCAGATCTGGAAGCTTCACATATGCTAGACACCCCCACACTCGAATGACATTCAAGTTAGGTCTGACCTTGAGCCAGAGTTAATGAAGAGTAACGTCTGAAGTTGCATGAGGCACTCTATTTAGAATAAAAGTGGCCGTCAATGCAGCTCTCCTGTAGCATTTTGGAAGACCCGCAGTCAACAGCATTGAGTTTATCATTTCTATCAATGTTCTGTTCCTCTCTGCTACTCTATTAGATTAAAGAGAGTACGGAGCCATAGTCTCATTGACAATTCCATGTTCTTTGCAGAACGATGCAAATTCATGAGACCGGTACTTTCCAATTCGATCATTTCTTATTTCTTGAGATGTTCTTTAGTCTGCCGCTCAGCTCAGCCCTGAACTCTTTAAACTTCTCGAATGCTTCGTCTTTGGCCTTCAATAGATAGACGAACGTATACTTTGAGAACTCATCATTGAAGGTTATGAAATACTTTATCCCGACTTTTGTAGAGAACTGTTGGAAGTCACAGATATCGGAGTGTACCAACTCCAGAAGATCTGTGCTTCGATTAACTGGAGGAAAGCATCTCCTTGTGATCTTCGTTTGAGCACAAACTTTACATTTCTTTACCTTACCCTCACATTTGGAGATAACTCCTAGACTAGACATTCTGTTTATTCGTTTACAATAAACATGTCCTAGCCTATTATGCCACAACTCAAGAGTATAAGCAGAATGAGTGATTAGATTAACAACATTGGACTGATTTACAAGCTGAATTTTAAATATTCCTTCGGTATAAAAAGCTTTACCGAAATATATTCCCTTTATGGACATCACCATCTAGCATTGATGTGCATCCTGAGGCCTGCATTACAGAGTAGGCCTCCCGAGATCAGATTTTTGCGATAGCAGGTACATGCTTCACACCTTGAAGCGTTAGAGACTTCTCCGAAGTCAGCTTCAAAACCACCGTCCCGATCCCAAGCACATCAGCTTGTGCCTGGTTCGCTACCATAACAACTTCAGAAGTTGGCGTGTAGGTGGTGAACCACTCCTTGCTTGAGCAGATATAAATGGCGGCACCAGTGTCTACCCACCAATCAGAGTCAGCCCCTACAACAGTGTCCTGTACAATCATTGCAACAACGTCAGTGATCATAGAAACCTTGCTAGGCTCACCTTGTTCTGATTGCTTGGTCTTCACTTTCTATTCACACTTGAAGTGACCCTTCTTTCCATACTTGAAACAAGACATCTGAGACTTTGCCTTCTGATTCTTGAAAGAAGTTCCCTTAACTTTTAGATTGTTAGGGTCTTTCTTCTTGCTGTGGGAAGCCATGCTTTCCCTTATATTCCTTGGTGTTAACCAAATTGGCGTTAGCCAATTGTTTAGACAGTGCATCCACCTTCAGTTGAGCCCTATTTGGTCCTCAACGTAAATTTTCTGTAGAGATCTTCTAAACTAATCTCCAGCTTCTTCCTATGCATGTTTGCATAGAACTTAATCCACCCAGTGGGGAGCTTCGAGACAATCCCTCCAACAACAAACTTGTCGGGGAGGGGCATCGTCTCATCTTCCAGTTTCTGTCGCAGCTTCAGGTACTCCTTCACCTACGGCAGTAGACTTCTCGTCTTCAAAGAACCACTTGTGATATTTTTCAACAAAAATATCTTGCTGCGGTTATTGTCTTCTTCGATTAGTTTTCCAGAGACTCCCATATTTCTCTGGCAACAGTCTTCTTTGAATATGATTCGCCTGGGAGTCTTCCATTGCATTTAGGATTAAAAGCCTATAAATGGTATTCTTCCTTCTCCATTTGACCTGACTTAGTAGCAGCAGTAATCGCGACGTCAGACCAGTTTCTGGAATAGTAGGTTCTTCATCAAAAAGCACAATCAACTTGAGAAAGTTGAAGATTGAGTGTAACCTTTCTCTTCCAGACTTGATAGTTCTCTCCATCAAATTGTTCTAACTTGCAAAAGTTAGTATTGATGAATGCAGTAGGGAAGTTTTCCATCTTGTGAACTTAAGCTTTGAGATTGCTAGTCCCGGGGCATAATTTTCGATAGAAAATTAAGAAATAAAATGATTATAAAAACAACGTTTCGATGCAACACTTCAAAGAAGATGCACAACAGAGATCCTTGGAGGATTCTGGGTTACAAAAATCTAAAAAAAATTTGTAACAGCAGAAAACGAATGTAATTCTTCTAAAAAGAAGGTACAAATCAAATTGCTAGTAGCAGCAGCGATGGTCGACTAACAGTTTCTGATTAGATCAGAACTGTTCTCGTTCAGAACAAGTTGAAGTAGATGACAGACGATGAAGTGGATGGAAGAACAGCCTGCTGGGGTGAATGATCACCACGCTCAAAGCTTGATTCTTTCCACACGAACAGCTTCCAGGAACCAGCAGGTTCGATGGAGAACTTTGGAACGCTCCGCTTTCTGACTCGTCGGATGGCGCACGGACTCCTGCGCTAAGTGGCGCTGGTGCTCTGCTTCTCTTCTCTCTCAAACTCTGCAATTCGTAAGTAATGTCTTCTAATAATTTTCTACTAAGAGAGAGAAGAGAACCTTATATAGGCCGCGCTGCAACTGCCCAGTTAGCAGAACGTCCGAGACGTGGAAAAAATTGCTCTGAACGTGCTGTAACCGCTCAAATCGTACACAGACACGATCTGAGCCAACTGGCGCATAGCTCACACCACCTGTGCAATATGCGCCAAACACAAACTGCGCCACATGCACACCGTGCTACCTGCGCCAACCGCCGCGACAACTGCTGCACCATCTGGCGTACAAGAGGCTCGAACAACGAGCACAACTTAAGCGCACTATGCTCCTAGAGACGATGCTGACTTGCTATGTGTAAAGTGCGCTAACAAAATCTCATTACACCTTATGAGCCCGAGTCCGAGTCATTAAGCCCTCCAATAGAAATTAATTCCCAAGAGCAAAAAGCTTAAGCTTTACTATGGAGACTTAACCTTACCTCCTTGTAAAATCACCCACATGGTTCCTCCTGTCACTACCAATTTCTAGTGTGAGGGTATTTTTGACATTTTTGGGGTAATTTAAATTTATTAGAATTTATTTGAATTTATGGGAATTTTTAGGAATTATTTTGGAATTGTTTGGACTAGGTTGACTTTGACTTGTGTTGACCCTTGTAGACCAACCTAGGAGCTAACCCTAGTTAGTATGGACTTGGTTAGGTTATATGACTCTAGTCTAACCTAAGCTAATCCTTGGGTTGGTCATTAGACTCTAGTTAGCAATAGGAATTAGAAAGTCATAAGTCATGGCTTATGATTTAGAGCCTTTGATAAATCATTCAAGCCATAGCCTTGTAGGTTGGCCCAAAGCCCAAGACAAATTCCAAAACCCTAATCCCTAGACATTGTGGACGGCCACCCTATCTACATTGGGAACATCACCCTATAAGTACTCTCCTACTTTTTAGGGTTGCCTCTTTTTAGGAAAGCTCTAGTTTAGAAAATAAGGTTTGTTTCCTACTTCATTAATCCCTAGATTTCCATTCCTTTTCCTTTCTCATTCAAATCTCTTCCATTAGGTTTTAATATACCTATTCTTGCTGTCATTGAAGTTTCATTTCAGTTTGTTGTGATTTTAGTGGATTGGGACAAGGAGAAGAGCTATTGAAAGGGGGTTTTCTTGAAAGTTCAAGTATAGGTAACTTCCTCATTTCTCCGTGAAATTCCAATTCTTTACATATTTAGGAAGCCCTAGG
>JANAVB010032007.1:20000-27500 GCA_029216955.1 Iris pallida
TGGGCTTGACAGGCCCTATCGGCCGCACGGGACACAGAAACGCATGCGTTGCAGCAGTTTCTGCGCGCACGAAGATTTTCTGTGCACGGCGTGGGCCTGACATGCCCTATCGGCCGCACGGGATCGACCGGGTGCGCATATGCTGCGGTTTGTGTGCCTCGCGGCACTTCGTTTGCCCCGCGACAGATTCCTGCCCACGGCGTGGGCCTGACAGGCTGCATCGGCGAGCACGGGCGCTGTAGTGACCCGCTCCGCCCTAGCGGAACGCCGATTTCAAACGGCAAGTGCAACGACTCGAACGAGCCGTCGACCCGAAGAGTTGCTTCGACCCGATGAAGTATCGATGCGAATCGATGCAAGGCTTGCATTGGCCCGACAAGATGAATCCAGACTTAGACTATCGAAGGCGCGCTCGGAGGATCGCTCGGCCGATGCGAACATCGCTAAGGTGGGTGGCTCCGATGAACCCGTCTGTGCTTAGCCTAGACACATAACAATGCGGACACTATCACGAGAATCGCTAGGCGACAACACCATGCATGTTAATAAATGATTCAACGCACCTAGCTAAGGGAATAATCCCATCTTGCATGCTTGTTTAGAACATGGAAAAGAACTCGGCAATTATAGAAACGCTCGCACCACGCTCTACGCTCGTGCTACGGCACAAGCTCACGTTCATGTCCCGTATACGTTCAAACAATGAAACAATGAATGGTTTACAACAATGAAACGGGAAGGCTATCAACATAGTCGCTCCGAGTAGAGTTTAGCAACATTGGAAGGCTATGGGACCGATGGGTCGCCAAGGCGACTCCCACACTGGGAGTTGCGTAATGCATGAATGAATGAATCAACGAATGAATGAACAAACACATGAATGACTCTATGAACATACGGACAAGTGAAAGAATAACATGAAAAGAAAGAATACATGAAAGATAAGACGCTAGCGACAGGTGTGACGGGCACGTGCAACGGGGCTCGCTACCCGCGCTGTACGGACGCCAACCTGGTCGTTAACGCATTATGGCATGAAAGATAAGACATGGAAGACGCTAGCGACAGGTATGACGGGCACGTGCAACGGGGCTTGCTACCCGCGCTGTACGGACGCCAACCTGGTCGTTAACGCATTATGGCTAAGGGTTAGCCTACGGCTCAGAGATAGCCGCTAAGTAAAAGACAAGATAATACGAAATGGTCGTGGACAAACGGCACGGGCGATGGGGGGGTAAACCGTGGCCGTCGTGTGGAAGGATTCTGCGGCACGGGCGTTGGGGGGGGTAAACCGTGGCCGGCCTAGGCAGAATCAAACGGCGCTTACGGGCTGCTTGGGTGCGGGCTTGGGCACCAAGAGACGTAAGTAGGAGGGTATATTCAAGAGACTTAACGGGGTGTACCAGCCATCACCCTACGCTAAGTTGAGAATTGCCACAGGGGAATGTCCTAAATGGCTTGCAAAGCCAGCGACCCGTGCATGTAGATTAAGTGGACTATGCTGGTGGCAATCCACGTGCAAGTTCTTGCATTGAAATCAAAGTAGTCTAAGTAAACTAAATGAAGTGTCTCCAGAACATGCTTGAAGTGTAATATCCTGAACATGAACATGCCCGAAATATAACACTCTTGAACATGCTTGAAATATACATCCTGAACATGAACATGCTCGATATGTAACACTCCTGAACATGCTTGAATGAAATACTCGAAACATGCTTGAATTGTAACACTCTAAAAACGTGCCTACGACGTGCTAGAACATGCCTCCGACGTGCTAGAATCCCGAGACATGGACACACACTCGATATTGAATGCGTACATGAATCGTGTTATGTTATTATACATGAATTGTGGTTTAACTTGGTTTACCTTGAACAGGGAAGGCCGGACGGTAAGTATGGGTAAGTCGTGCATGTATTTCTCATGCGACACTTGAATTCGGTAACACGAGATAGGCTATGCAATATGCCATGAAATTGATCCTAAGGCAAGATTAGAAAGACAATGAATGATAGAGATGCACAAAAGATTATAGAACGTGTTTGGTAATGATGGCATTGTGGGCGAGCCAGCCTCCCCACCAGTGCATAACAATGTACTGATAACCCCACAGTATGCTTGCAGGATAGCAGGAGACGCCGGCGGGTGCGGAAGCTTCCATCGAACGTGTCAAGGCGCGGAGCCAACTCTGGGGCCTTGGAACGTTGCAAGAAGCTGAAGCACCCTATACAGGACATAATGTATCGGAACATCGCCATGTATCCTTCCATGTTGTAAGCCATTTGGCACGCCTTTTATGTTTCAGAGAGAGAGAGCTTGAGCGATTTGTAATATCGGCCTAGCGCCGCTTGTAACTTCGTGAATATCAATAAAGAGTTTGATTCGTATTCAACTTGTGTTCATTTACTTTTCCGCTGCAAATGGGACACTCTGTGCGACTCTGTGGCCTAGTAATCAAATCGGCCGTTTCTGGACTTGGCCTTGCACGGGAGCAATCTAGGCCCGTGCGGCATCACGCCTTAGCGAGGACGATCGCTCCTACGGGAGCGGGGCGTGACATATTGGTATCAGAGCACGGCTTTACGTCCTTGGACTTCATGTCGATTTCTCAGTTTTGAAAGCTCGGTTGGAAGAAAAGAAGTATACGCTCTCTCTCGCTGTGCCTTGGGATGTTCCATACAATAAGTCTAATACTTTCAAAAGCTCGTACAAGTACTCGGTTGCACGGGATCGATAGGCGAAGGCCTTTGTGCCGAACGACGTTAAACATGACTCGATTGAGAACACATGCAAAGTTAACATGTCTCGTACGTACCTAACTAGTCTTGCGTTGACCCTAGCAACTGAGCGTGCAAAACATGAATATAGTCCATGCGGGATGGTTAAGCGGTACAACTTAGTCCGCGTGTCGCGCACCTCGACTCTTGGGTGCAATCGGGTTGCGAGCGATATCAAGTATCGCTCGATCGAGAACGGAGATACACTTTGAGTGTATATCGATAGGAACGCTATCGAGTTAACGCTTAGGCGTACGCGAATGATTGACTTGGATTTTGAGGACTAGTGTGAACGACTTAGTACGTCGAGACGACGTAAGCGAGTACGCTAGAGATTCGTCGAACGAATCTGAAGGATATCTTAGTGCATGGCGCGAACGTGATTGAGGATTAGACCGTATGGCTTGAACCCGAGTGGTGTATGTGATAGGTTCGAAGAAGAATAAGAATGAGTGTCAACGACTAGTCGAGTGGCTCGAACCCTGAGTGGTGTATGGACGTTATAGAAATTGTTCAAGCGAGACTAAAGGATTACGGATAGAACAAGTATGTCGGCGAAGCGATGCGGTCGCGCAAAGCTTTAGAACGTGTCACGCTTAGTTGATCGTGACTTCGTGTGTCCCGAACGAGATATCGTTCGGACAACTTGTGAATGGGTAACGCGTGTTAGAAGTGATTCGGAACGATGGATGAAAATAAATGGTCTTGATCGAGGAAACTTAGAGGAACGTGCGTGCGATGTCGAATTGATGCAAATGAAATGTGACTTGAGTTTGAATAATGATCTTGAAACAAGCTTTGAGGAAAAGCGACTGAACTTGATCTTGAGTATCGGGAGAAATGGTGGAATATCCAACTCGGACAACGGCATCGTCGCATGACTCGAAATTGGTTGCAAAGGAAGATCGTCAGGTTACGCATATCGTCGATGGTATTGAGGCGTATCAAAGATCGATATGCGATAACTCGGGGGTACTCTGACTCGGCGAATGACGATCGTGCAAATGTCATTGTTCCGTTGGATGCTATACTCGGGGTATTAAACGTGTCAAGGAAAATATAGACGTGACTCGAGGATTTCTGGTTGAATGAATGACGGTCGGACTGTCGAATTGAAATCTTGACTTGGATGAAATGAAATGCTTGGATTTACTTCGACGATAACCCCAACGTCGACATTCTTGTCTTATGCGAGCGCAACTCCAGCCTCGCACATGCGTCGCGCCGATTAGGGCGATCACTCCGCGTGAGCACTGGTATGGTGATTCATCCAGCGGGGGTGATCAAACTTGCACGGCGTGGCAATACGATTGCTTCGACTTGTGGTTTGACGCGAAGATGACTTGAGAATGATTCGGTGTGCTTGAATGATGAAGTTTGAGGATTGAGTAGGTCCAATCCGCGTATCGAAAATGAATTAGTCTAGACGCAAACAAGAGTTACGCCCCGATGAGAATGATTATTCCTGCGGGAGCGTTGCATGGTGATTCATGAACCACCGTGGATAATCGGACTCGCGTGAGATTGGGGCGCAACATATTGTCAAAGCTAGATGAACTCGTGATCGAATACATGAATTGGAAAGGAATGGATATGTGAAGTATGTGATCAGAATGAATTCGGATATACGCGGCGAATGCCGTGACGAGAATAGGTGATCGTGCTCGATGTTTAGAAATCTGAGTGACGCGAGCTTGGGTAGAAAATCCCGTACTACCGACTTTGGTTTGACCCTAGGATTGGGGTCAGTGTTGGCATTATTGTTGGGGAACTATGATTCCAATCCTGACATTGACTTAGCCTCGAAAAAGATGGCCTAGCGGTTAGGCGAGACGCCCCTTTTCCATGTGTTAGCAATCAAAGGATTGATCTTGAGGATTGGCATGAATGGATAGCATGAATCACGAATGTAGGAAACCCTGCTCACAAGACTTGGCTGACATGCATATATTCAGGGACGCTTGAGTATGTGCACGATGCGACTCGAGTGAGAATGACAAACTCACTATCCTGCGGCTTGGCTGAATGCATGTATTTTGGGGACGCTTGGAATGCGTGCACGATCCAACCAAGTGATACGTTGAGTTCTAGCACGACTTGGGGAGTGAACGAGTATCGTGAACGTGAAATCGTGCTAGTAAAAGTTGGTATAACGAAGTGAAGCATTGATAGGAAGTTATGCTCGACGATAGTGCAATACTTGGTCTTGAATTGGACGAGAATTTACTTGACTGGTCGACCCCGCTAAGAAGAAATCATACTGATTTCATGAACGAGAACGCTTGAAAAGCGAATCGGGCCATCTCGTTGACCGAGATAAACGAAAGTGAATTTGCCTTAGCCTGCGACCCTCACATTTGACGAATTACAATGTGCCTCGTATAACCATTCCAGTTCCATGACACGTCGAATGGCAACCAAGACGAAGAAATGCTCGAATTGAATAAGTACAATCAACTCTAAAATGAATGAAAGGCTATTCGATAAAATCGACCCAACGCGTGCGACACGGACTTAGAAATATATCAAGTACTGTTCGATGCCGTCGAACGATAAACCATTCGATAGGAAATTTCCTAAGGGGCGCATACGATCCGAGTTAAGGAACGGTAGGATGACCTGCACTCAGAAAGTCTCGAGGACGAGACTTATTTTGAGTGGTGTATTATGTAGTGACCCGCTCCGCCCTAGCGGAACGCCGATTTCAAACGGCAGTGCAACGACTCGAACGAGCCGTCGACCCGAAGAGTTGCTTCGACCCGATGAAGTATCGATGCGAATCGATGCAAGGCTTGCATTGGCCCGACAAGATGAATCCAGACTTAGACTATCGAAGGCGCGCTCGGAGGATCGCTCGGCCGATGCGAACATCGCTAAGGTGGGTGGCTCCGATGAACCCGTCTGTGCTTAGCCTAGACACATAACAATGCGGACACTATCACGAGAATCGCTAGGCGACAACACCATGCATGTTAATAAATGATTCAACGCACCTAGCTAAGGGAATAATCCCATCTTGCATGCTTGTTTAGAACATGGAAAAGAACTCGGCAATTATAGAAACGCTCGCACCACGCTCTACGCTCGTGCTACGGCACAAGCTCACGTTCATGTCCCGTATACGTTCAAACAATGAAACAATGAATGGTTTACAACAATGAAACGGGAAGGCTATCAACATAGTCGCTCCGAGTAGAGTTTAGCAACATTGGAAGGCTATGGGACCGATGGGTCGCCAAGGCGACTCCCACACTGGGAGTTGCGTAATGCATGAATGAATGAATCAACGAATGAATGAACAAACACATGAATGACTCTATGAACATACGGACAAGTGAAAGAATAACATGAAAAGAAAGAATACATGAAAGATAAGACGCTAGCGACAGGTGTGACGGGCACGTGCAACGGGGCTCGCTACCCGCGCTGTACGGACGCCAACCTGGTCGTTAACGCATTATGGCATGAAAGATAAGACATGGAAGACGCTAGCGACAGGTATGACGGGCACGTGCAACGGGGCTTGCTACCCGCGCTGTACGGACGCCAACCTGGTCGTTAACGCATTATGGCTAAGGGTTAGCCTACGGCTCAGAGATAGCCGCTAAGTAAAAGACAAGATAATACGAAATGGTCGTGGACAAACGGCACGGGCGATGGGGGGGTAAACCGTGGCCGTTGTGTGGAAGGATTCTGCGGCACGGGCGTTGGGGGGGTAAACCGTGGCCGGCCTAGGCAGAATCAATACGGCGCTTACGGGCTGCTTGGGTGCGGGCTTGGGCACCAAGAGACGTAAGTAGGAGGGTATATTCAAGAGACTTAACGGGGTGTACCAGCCATCACCCTACGCTAAGTTGAGAATTGCCACAGGGGAATGTCCTAAATGGCTTGCAAAGCCAGCGACCCGTGCATGTAGATTAAGTGGACTATGCTGGTGGCAATCCACGTGCAAGTTCTTGCATTGAAATCAAAGTAGTCTAAGTAAACTAAATGAAGTGTCTCCAGAACATGCTTGAAGTGTAATATCCTGAACATGAACATGCCCGAAATATAACACTCTTGAACATGCTTGAAATATAACATCCTGAACATGAACATGCTCGATATGTAACACTCCTGAACATGCTTGAATGAAATACTCGAAACATGCTTGAATTGTAACACTCTAAAAACGTGCCTACGACGTGCTAGAACATGCCTCCGACGTGCTAGAATCCCGAGACATGGACACACACTCGATATTGAATGCGTACATGAATCGTGTTATGTTATTATACATGAATTGTGGTTTAACTTGGTTTACCTTGAACAGGGAAGGCCGGACGGTAAGTATGGGTAAGTCGTGCATGTATTTCTCATGCGACACTTGAGTTCGGTAACACGAGATAGGCTATGCAATATGCCATGAAATTGATCCTAAGGCAAGATTAGAAAGACAATGAATGATAGAGATGCACAAAAGATTATAGAACGTGTTTGGTAATGATGGCATTGTGGGCGAGCCAGCCTCCCCACCAGTGCATAACAATGTACTGATAACCCCACAGTATGCTTGCAGGATAGCAGGAGACGTCGGCGGGTGCGGAGCTTCCGTCGAACGTGTCAAGGCGCGGAGCCAACTCTGGGGCCTTGGAACGTTGCAAGAAGCTGAAGCACCCTATACAGGACATAATGTATCGGAACATCGCCATGTATCCTTCCATGTTGTAAGCCATTTGGC
>JANAVB010032008.1:0-48663 GCA_029216955.1 Iris pallida
TCGAAAGGGTCCTTCTGACAACAAGGCGTAAAAGCCAAAGCGACACGGTGTACTAATCTTCGGACTACCGCTAGCTGGGATCCGGCCTACAGCTACCCTATGGCAGTTTCATCGTAATGGTCGTTGTCATAAATCCTTATTTATTATATGGTTTAATTTTATTTATGACTTAATTAATTCAAACTTTCAAAATTCTATTCTTTTTCTATCAAAAATTTGCCATTTTTTTAAACTTTCCTGTCTTCTGTGCCGATGGAGGCAGAGTTAGGGCCGAACCTTCCCCACACAGAGTTAGGGTGAACTCTGCCCCACACAAGTTCGGACTGAACTCTGTGTCCTTGGTCACAGAACCTTCAATTCTTCTTAGTCACTCCTTGTTTTGATCCGACGATCCAGATTTAACCCGTCTTGTTGCTCCCAAACACCTGAAACCCGAGAGAAAACCCTCTCTATTCACTTTGTTCTTCTTCCACCTTCCTCCAAACACAATTTTTCAAACCCTAACCCTAGAAACTCCACTTTTAGGGCTATTTTCTTCCCAAACACAAGATCTAAAGCTTTGGGGGGATCTCTTCCATCTTTTCTCATTTGTGTGAGGTATAATTTCATATTCTTCTCTATTTCCTTTCAATTTTTCAAAATTCTCCATGGCTCTAAGACTCTTTGGAAGAGGCAAGAGAAGGAGTAAAGGTGCATCATCTTCAAATCCTCCTCCTCGTCTTGCTCCTCCAATCGATCCACTTTTTAATCCACCACCACCTCATGACCCCAACATATTTAATGAACAAATTTTTGTCTCATTGGAGGCTTCCAATGAATGGTTTGACAATTTCTGTTCACGGAGTGTGTATGCGGGTCATCCGATTAATTTTACTATATTTTCGGCTTATGATTCATAGTTCCATGATCTTTGTTTAGATAAGTTAGTTTCTACATTATCTATTATCTATTTGAATGCTATCCAAATGTTCTATTGTAATCTAACCTTTGACGACACACGAATCTATTCTCATGTCGTCAGTATCAACATTACTTTTGACGATTTTGAGCTTACGAAATATCTCGAGATCCCGGAACCCAATTCTTGGGAGAAACTTGTCAATGCCCGCAAGTTTCAATTTCTTGATGGATCGTCACTTGAAAGCTTCAAGGATGATTTGTGTACTCCCAACACTCGTCCACGCAAGCTACGGGCTAAATATCTTAACCCGTATTTCTATGAACTTTATCGTATCATTTTTTCTACGATCTTGCCCAAAGCGGGATCGACCGATAAAGTATCTTATATTGAGATCTCTTTACTTTATCATCTCCACTTATGTCCCTTTTAACTTTTCGTGCACTATGATGGAATGGATGATTAGTGCACGGAAGAGACCTCGATCAGTGGTCTACGCCCTATATTTGCCGATGATTTTTCGTACGTTCCATATTCCCCTTGATGAGTGCCAGTTCCTGCCTTCCCCTGCCTATCTGTCTAAGGCACGGCGGCTTCTAGCAGCTGTTGAGTCTCCTGCTGACTCAGAGCATTCCGAGTCTGATGCTCAAGCTGATCCTCCGCTCTTGGCCAACCTACGCCCGAGCCACCTGCTACTCTTAAGTCCATTCATACTATGCTGTGTGATCGTTTCTTTTTGGAGGACGATCACTGGACTCAGGTGGATTATCGTACCACTTACAGATGATGGCTATCAGTAACACCCTGCATGACATCCAGTACTCCCTGGCTACTCATTATGGTATCTTACCCCATGGTACGGGACCCTTATCACGAAGGTTACTGTATCGACGACAGCTGGGTCAGGAGATATGGATCCAGATAGCTTTTGTTGATTCTCGTCGCTCTGCCAGCGACCCATCTGACTTGCTGGACCTTCCCGTGCTCCGTGACGGCCGTGGTCCATTTTATGATGCTGCTGATACTTGTATTTCTTTGTTTATGCACTTTTTCATTTTCATTCGGTGGTTATGTAGTTGAACTCTTTGCTTTGTACTACTTTATGCTTATATGGCTTCTATTTGGATTATTTGCTAGTTATCTCTTACGTTGGATTTGAGCCTTGGTTGTGTGATTGTATTTTCACCTTAGTTATTTTTTTTGTGGAGCTTCCATTTCATTTTGCTAAATTTCAAAGGGGGAGAATATATGATATTTGCTTAACTATTTTGGATAAATATTTGTGCTATGTATTATTTGGACTAGTACTTGTATCAGGTCTTCTCTATTTACGGGGAGCTGAAATATCCATCTACGGGAGAGCTATATATGTGTCCAGGTACGAATGTTGCGACACCCAAATATCGTAATTTTGTCAATTATCAAAATAGGTGAAATTATTGACCCAAACTGGATCGCAGTCAACCTAATCTTGATAATTAACAAATCGATATTTGACATGATCCAACTCTACACATAAATCGTCAATCAAGCTACAAATCAGACGACTATCATATCAAGTCGAATAATCATCATCGACGACTGCTCGATGAATACTGCTGGAACTTGTCATCAAAGTCTCTAATTTTTATACTTTTATTGAGTCTAGACTATTATACGTTGAGTCGCACTGAGTACCTCAACCATAGACTAGATAACCAAAAAGCTCCACAAACAAAAAGCCAAACTGCCAAAGCCCAACAGCCCATGAGCATTCTGTCTCCAAGGAGGCAGAGGTCGGGCCCAACTCTGCCCCCACAAGAGTTCGGGCCCAACTCTGTCTCTAATTTTCAGGAGCTAATTTTTAGGGATTGCTCATTGCAATTTGTCCAACGGCAAATTTTTGAATTTTGGGACAAGTTCTGGCCGAACTCTGCCTCCTAGGACTAGTATATATGGGTACCCTTTTCTCTCTTTCAAATCATCCAATCTTCTCTTCTCTTCTACTCTTATAGCCTATACATCCTAAAGAGCCATAATCTTCTCATCTACTAGCCACAAAACTTTCCAAGCCTACAAGGTGCTCGGTGCCAGTCAATTAGAAGTTTTGTGCAAGTGTCTTGAAGAAGTCACTTGGAAAATTCCAAGCTTTGCCTCCGCGATCTTTCAAGAAGTTGTCGTGCTCTTCTGTGTAAAGGCATGGTTGTAAAGCTATTTCACAAACAATGGATTTCAATCCTGAGCTAGTGTTCTCAGGCCTGGACTAGTCGTCCACGAGGGAAACCAGGTTAAAAATTGCTGTGTCTGCGTATGCTTTCTGATTTCATTTAATTTCCGCAATTATACTCTGATTATTTATTTTCTAGTTGGATTGAATAGAGTTGATTTTTTTAATTGATCATTATTGTCAAGTACTCTATTCACCCCCTCTAGAGTTGCCTACCGTACTTCAATATATTTAGGCAGACACTGTCTGTCAACATGGCATCCACTAACATTGAAGAGGAAGACGAAGATCTACCCCAACCTCTTGAATTAGAGCCATGGGTCCAACAACTGGATACACAGTGGGAGAAGCACTTTGAACTACGAGACCCTCCCACTGAAGATAAGATCATACAAGTTGACCTCGGTGATGGATCCTCCTCGAAGCCAATCTTCATCAGTAAAAGCCTGACGGACGATGAGTGGGAGTCGCTGTTGCAACTCATCAGAAATATATCGATGTCTTCGCTTGGAGCTATGAAGACATGTCAGGGCTAAACCCCGAGATCTCACTTCGTAAGCTCAATATTTATCGGACGCAAAACCAGTCAAACACAGCAATGGCAGTTCCGTCCAGACATCACGAACTCCATCAAAGAAGTAAACAAGCTTATAGCTAGCGGTTTCATTCGCAAGGAGCAGCACCCAGACTGGTAGCTAATATAGTACAAGTCATGAAGAAGAAAAGATCTGAATCTGTATCGACCTCCGCAATCTGAATGCGGCATCCTAAGGATGAATTCCTTCTTCCGATCACCGACATAATGATCGATAATACGTGTGGCTTCGAGAGTATGTCTTTATGGATGGCTTTTCGAGGTACAATCAAATCAAAATATCTCCTGATGACGAGAAGCATACGTCATTTGAATACCGATCGTGTATTATTACACAGACGTGCCCTTCGGCCTAAAGAACGTCGGTGCTACATACCAACGAGCCATTAGTGTCATCTTCAGAGATCACTTGCCCAAGAAGGTGGAGTGCTACGTTGACGACATCGCCATTAAAAGCCGCTCCAAAGATGATCACTTACATGATTTGAGGACAGTGTTCGACCTTATGCGAGCGCACAATCTGAAGATGAATCCCACCAAGTCCTTCCTGGCGTGTCCAGCGGGAAATTCTTGGGCTTTGTCATTACTTCCCGGGGTATTCACATAGACCCCGATAAAACAAAAGCAATCCGGGAGATGAGTCCACCGAAGAATCCGCGAACTTCGAGGCCTTCAGGGAAGACTAGCCTACATAGGAGGTTCATATCTAACCTCTCATGGCGATGTCAACCATTCACACAACTCATGAAAAAGACGTCTTTCATATGGAATGAGAATTTCAATACGCCTTTGATGATATTAAGGAATACCTGTCGAATCTGCCAGTTTTGGAAGCCCCGGTCGCCGGAAAGCCCTTCCTGCTCTATGTACGGGCAATGAACACTCCCTCGGCGCCTTGCTAGCACAGAACAATGATGCGGGGCACGAACAAGCCATCTATTACCTCAGCCGAATGATGGTAGGGCCGGAGCATAGGTACACCGCGTGGAGAAGGAATGCCTTGCCTTGGTGTTCGAATTCAGAAAATACGACACTATGCGACAGGACAGACCATCCATGTTTTCACGGTTAACACCCTCAGGGTTCTCATGACCAAGCCGGGCGCACTGAGTTCTCGTCTAGCCACCTGGACGATATTGTTGTCCCCTATGACATGGTTTTTTCCACAGAAGGCTATCAAAGGTCAAGCCTTGGCCGACTTTTTAGCAGCCCATCCAGGCTCAAAAACAACTAGAATTTATAAAAAATCCCAGACAAAGTCGTTAACTCAAACATGACTTCACATGATGTCGTTTGGCGAATGTTCTTCGACGATGGCTGCAAGGACAGGACCCCAAGGTGATATAGTTGCTGGAGTCGGGATAGTATTAATTTCTCCTTCTGGATTGGTAGTCAATGGGGTATATTCTCTCACTGAACCCTGTTCAAACAATATAGCTGAATATAATGCTCTGGTCATCGGGCTCTGACTCGCAAAATTAGTGGGGGTCGAATACCTAGAAGCGTATGGCGTCTCGTACTTGATTGTTAATCAAATCTGAGGCTCGTACGAGGTTCGCAACGAGGACCTGATTCCTTATCATTAGACAGCAATTACCATCATTGCAACCATAGAGTGGTTCTTTATTAAATATGTTCCTAGTCTCCAAAATATTGAAGTCGATGTCCTAGCATGTCTTGCCGCTTCCTTGGCGGTGCCAAACCATGCTCATCATCTAGTCGACGTGATAGGCCATGAGCTGGTCTGTCCCAAAAACAACGTTCAACTAGGTATGAGTTACTCCACCTAGATAACCAGTGACATACAAGACTGGAGACTCCCTTCCATCGAATTTGCAGTCTATCGGATTCTACCTGAGAATGTGAAAGAAGCAACTTCAATCAGAAGATGTTCTCTCATATTCTTCTATGATACAAAAATAAAAATGCTATATCGACGATCCGACGACGGACTACTGCTACGTTGCCTATCAAATGCAGAAGCCAAACAAGCCCTATGCGAGGCTCACGATGGAGTTTCTGGGGCTCACCAACCTGGCCCGAAGTTGTAAGACCGTCTCCGCACGATGGGCTATTACTTGCCTGCAACGGTAGCGGATGCAATCAATTATGCAAATAAGTATAAGGCTTGTCAGATCAATACAGACTTTATATATCAGCCATCTGAAATCTTGCACCAGATAGTGGCCTCTTGGCCATTTGAAGCATGGGGAATAGACATCATTGGCCCAATCATCCTATCGTCTCTAGGGGACACCGATTTATACTTGCAATCACCGACTACTTCTCCAAATGGGAAGAAGCTGTTCCGCTTGTAGAGGTAAAGACATCAAACATGATTAGTTTCATAAAACATCATGTCATCTACCGTTTTAGATTGCCCCGGAGGATTATTTACGAAAATGGTCCGCAGTTTGTAAGCCATGCTTTCTATCCATTCTGTGACAAGAATCAGATCCAGAACGTGACTTCAACGACATACAACCCATCGGCTAATTGTCTGGCAAAAGCTTTTAACAAGACCATAATCAAGCTTCTCAAAAGTTGTATCTTCAAACAAGTACGACTGGAATAAAAAGGTAGGCGAATGCTTATGGGCATACCGTACTCAGTTCGGATGGCTACAAGAAATACACTATTCTTCTAGTGTATGGGAGCGAGGCAGTTCTCCCATTGGAGACCCAGATTCCCTCGTTTTGCGTGACCCTTACTTACCGGTTGACGTCGGACGATAACTACCGTCGACGGCTACAAGAATTGGAAGCCATAGACGAGAAGCATTTGCAAGCTCAACAAAGCATCGAGCTCTATCAAGCACGCATCTCTCGAGCCTTCAATAAGAAAGTCAAGCAGAGGACATTCCAAGTAGGCGATTTCGTCTTGGCCATTCGCAGACCGATGGTCATGACTCACAAAACTGTCGACAAATTCTAGCCCAAATGGGAGGATCCATTCATCATCGAGACCGTATTCTCCAACGGCGCATATCGTCTCACGAAACAGAATGGAGACTTGCTCATGATGCCCATAAACGACAAGTGCTTGAAGAAATACTATGTCCATGCTGGTACTTCCTCAAACCACCAAATCTTTCAGACTGTCGAGTTATGTACACCAAGTACCTCTGAACTTACTCCATTAGCTCCGAGTGGATTCACATCGCATCCCCCTGGGTGACAAGTCATGTATACTAATACCTCTGAACTTTCAACCTAATGCTTCATCCCGTCGGAGTTTACCATGCTTATGGCCATCTCTGAGCAAACTTCCTGATCCTGATTATTGTATATCACGTCCATATTACCTCTGATATCGATAGTCTCTTGAGTTAACACCTGTACCCAATTTGGGATAAAGTCATGGTGTTAAGACCACAGAACCTATCATGTCCATATTACCTCTGTTGGATTTTGTCTCAAAATCTTACTCGCACCACCAGTGCGCAGAAGAGTAATAGGTCAACCAAAAATTATTCATGATTATCGTATGTCATGTCCATATTACCTCTGATATAGATAATCTCCCAACTTAACACATGTACCCAACCTGGGATAAAATCACGATGTTAAGGCCACAAAACCGATCACGTCCATATTACCTCTGTTAGGTTTTGTTTCAAATCTATTGCTCGCACTACCAGTGCACAAAAGGGTGATAGGTCCACAAAATTATTCTAATCTATTATCCGTACTACCTGTGAACAAAAGTGTAATAGGTCCATAAAAATTATTCTAATCTATTTACCTGTACTACCAGTGCACAAAAGGGTAATAGATCCACAAAATCATTCAAGTCTATTACCCGTACCACCAGTGCGCAAAAGGGTAATAGGTCCACAAAAATCGTTCAAATCTATTGCTCGCATCTCCAGATGCACAAAAGGGTAATAGGTCTACAAAATGTCCCCCAGTGGGATGTCCTCTACCAACAACAAATGCTGTATTAGGCCCTCTAGTACAAGCACCGCAGATACCACAAACAAAGAACGAAGTGAATGTATTCTTTTATTCAAATTAGTTACATTCATAGGACTACATCTCCAGCAGCAAAAAGAAAAAAGAAAAAATTCACTACTCATCAGCAACACATAGCATAGTGAGTATCGCCTCAAGCGGCGCAGTGGGGCGGTTGATCTTCAATTTAGCCCGATATTCAGCTTTTAAGGTCAGTTTGGCAGTACCACGCCTTCGTCAAAAGGCAATTTCGTAGCCCTCGAGAGGAGTCATGTTTTACTGCTGAGAAGCAAACAAGACTGTTGAACCTTCGAGAAGCCACACGGAGGAAGGCAAATATAGCATGCTAAAAGCATCTACAAGTGCTAACTTTTTCCCTCCGTATTGCGAACGTCCTAGGCCCGTTCCTCCAAGAGGCTATACCTTCAAAATAACATCCCTAGTATTGCTTTTGCCTACTTAGAGAGCCGTGAAAACAGAACTTTTACGACGACACCCGACCACCGTCCGACTCTCCAATGTATAAAGGTTCTTCCTACCATCTGAGGAAAACCCTTCCGAAGCATGGAGAGTTCTGAGCTGTCTAATGTGTGTCAAAATATTGCATCTTTGCCATATCCAAAATTGCCCATACCGGTCCTAGAGAAATTTGCTGGCCAGATCCCTATAAAATATAAAAAAGGGAAAAGAGGTTAGCAGTCAGAAGAAAACAAAGTGAATGGGTTTCTGTTTAGTTCATGCGGTCCAGTCAAAATAGAACACACACGGCCCAGATCAGGGGAGAGCTCATGCGGCTCAATCGTGTGGAATCTATGTGGCTCAATCAATGCGGACCGATCACACAACACATACGGCCCAGTGAGACAGGAAACATGTGCACCGTGGAAGCCCGACTATGCACAAAAGGCGTTGAAGCCCAAGCGCAGTGATGATGTGTGGCTGGCCCGCACATAAAGCATGTGACATGGCCACCCGAATTTAAAATACTCGTTCTCTCGCCATCCTTACCGTAGATAGGATGCTGTATGTCAGGATGAGGGAAGAATGGATCCGCAACTATCTACGAAGAGACAAACCCCTTTTCTCCGTTAGCAGCGTCGATCAACTTGGAGGCTTCGGTGACCATGGTTGATTGGGAGCGGAAAGGATGTTGGAAGAGAAGTGGCCGAAAAGAGAAGAAGTTGAAAGAAAGCAATAGGAGTTCTCTCGCTGCCTTACGGCCTATTTATTTATAGACCACCAAGAAGCGTAAACAGAGTAGATGCCGCTTTGATTCTCATGTCCATTAAGAGATAATGATGACCCTCAGGATTCTATCCTTTAAAACCGTCATAGTAACCGAAAAGACAGACCCAAATCCAAAAAATTAAAATTGAGCGACAACAATGACAGCTGGACAGAGCCTCCCTGTGGCTCAAAATTTTCCCGTAGACAGAAATCTTCCTGTGGCTCGAAGCTTCCCTGCGGCTTGACGTTTTATGCATATCTCCATGCTTCTTATTCAAAGTATTCCAAATTTATAATTTGAAAAATTTGAAGGGGGTCTTGTAGAAGTATAGAAAAGAAGGATTTTATGTGGATCATCACTCCATGCGGCTAAGTGGACTCAAGCCGCAGAAAGAGGGCTCTCGAAGATCCCATGCGGCCAGGCTGACTCGAGCCGCGGAAGCAAGGCTCTCGAAGATCACATACAGCCAAGTGAAACTAAGCTGCAGAGGAAAGGCTCTCGAAGATCCCATACAGCCAAGAGAAACCAAGCCGCAGAGGGAAGGCTCTCGAAGATCCCATGCGGCCAAGTGAAACTAAGCCGTAGAAGGAATGCTCCTGGAGACCCCATACAGCTAAGAAGACTCGAGCCGCAGAAGTAAGGCTCTCAAAGACCCCATGCGGCTAAGTAGATTCGTGCTGCAGAAGCAATGCTCTCGAAGATCCCATATGGCCAAGCGGAGCCGAGCCGCAGAAGAAAGGCTCCTAAGGCCACTATACGGCCAAAATGATTCAGGCTCTACCTTCGGGAGAGGACACGTGGCAAGTTGACCAAGTCTCAACCACCCAAATTTGCTACAACAAAGAAATCTCAACAACCCCTACCAGCTGGCAGCTCAAGATCGAGTCTTCGTGTGCTATTACAGACACGTGGCTACGTGACCTTATATGCGGTCCAAAATCTGCTTTATGCATGAATCACTATAAATAGCAGGCCCAAACCCGTGCTAGAGGTTGGCAATCAAAGGCTGACGATTTCTTCAAGAGAAAAGATTGTGTATAATAGTCCAAGGAGTAAGGCAGAGTTGCTACACTTTCCCGAGCCTCCATCGTCACCCTCCAGAATCAAAAATTAAACAATTGTACTTAGATTGTTTCCTAGGATTTCTTTCTAGGCTTTCTTTTGTACAAGCGAGTTTGCAATCAAGTTCAATTCATCTGTAATTTTTGTTCTTGATATTTTAATAATAAATAAAGATGAGAAAACTGTAACGGCTAATGTCATCTCTGTACAATCTGGAGATTTTTCGGCCCAACTTATGCAGGACGGCGTGTAACACCCAGTTTTCCAGATGAGGGTAATTTTGAAATTTTGTAATTATAATTATTATTATTGATATTTATTTCATATTATGATTTTTGGTGATTTTTAATCATTTTTAAACTATTTAAAAATTATGACTTGTGATTTGGTGTTTTGCTAGTGTAACCCTAGAGATAGTGATCTAGAGCCTAGCCATGTGATTACGGTATTTTATTTATCATTTTTTAGCTTGAGGGTATTTTGGTTATTTTGAATTTTTGGGATTTATTTGGAATTATTGTGAACTATTGAGATTTATTAGAATTTATGTGATTTTTAGTATAATTTATTTGAGTGATATTCTAGACATTGACTAGCATTAACTTTGGAGCCTAACCTAGATGCTAACCCTAGTGGTGGTGACTTGATTAGGTCATGTGACCCTAACCTAACATTAAGTTAATTCCTAATAGGCCATTTAGAATTTAAGTTAAAATAGAGAGGCTTTAGTCATAAGCCATGACTTATGATTTTGAAACCATTAATTGGCAACTTAGCCCATAGAGGCCCAAGCCCAACACCATGTAAACCTAACCCTAACTCTAGCATGGCTGGCCAGCCCACCTAGGGATTCCCCCTATAAGTAATCTCTTCCATTAGGTTAGCCTCCTTTAGAAAGTTCACATTTGGAAAGAGAGGTATGCTCCATCTTTAGAAATTCATAGAAAATCCTATTTAATTCCTTTTTCCTCAAACTAATTGCAATAGGTTCTAATTTAGGTATTCTTGCTATGTGTGTAATTTATTTTCAGTTTGTTAACAATTTGGTGAAGTTTGGCCATCAAGAGGAACACCCCTCTTTGGAGCTTTTGAGGAGTTTTGACACCTATAGGTAATTCCTTCAAAACTTATTAAAATTAATGTTACTATTGCATATTAGCCTAGATCTAGGTGTCCCCTAGCTAACCCTAGAAATTTGTGGCATTTCGTGTCCATTCGTGTCCTATTTGGACACGTATCAGTCCCTAAACCTAGGTGTTCGAGGAAATGCCCCAAAGGGGATTTCGACCTATTTTTAGGAAAGTGTTTGAATAGAAATTTTTATTTTTGAGTGGCTTATGGATTTCAGTTGGACTAAGCTTAAATTAGTGTCGTGTCGTGTCGGGATCTGGACAAGAACATGCGCCTTCCAGCCGCTCAGATTTGCCCTGCTACTCGGGGGCAAATTCTCCTTGGACACGGCGACTCGACACGAACCACTTGACACGTGGGTGGGGTCAGTCACTGACAAGGCCCTCCCCAAGTCTCATATGTCCTCGTGTCGTGTCGAGCGAGCACGAGCTCGTGCACTGGTTTTATACTGACACTGTACACGGGATTTAGGGCCACTGATATGGCCCTGGAACTTTGGACACGACACACTAGGACCCAAATCAGGGTGACACAAACCTAGGTGGACACTAGGCAAACCCATAGACACGAACACTAGATGCGTGTCCCTCTGTGTCGTGAGCACGAGGCTCTGTCCTCGCCGTACGACACTGCTGTGTCAGTTCAGTGTTTTGGAGTATTTAAATTATTTGGACACATTCGTGTCCTGTTTGTGGACACGAATGGCATTTCCTAGACACATGTCATATGGAGAACACATCTATACACCTGTTTGTGAATTTTGAATGGTAAAAATAATTGGGTTTCGAAATAGAAATTTCATGTATCAGTGTATGAACACTGTTCTCAGTTTTAAATGAACCATTACTGTTTGTTAACAGATTTTAATGATGTTCATGGTTAATTAGGTTTACCTACATATGTCAGGGTTGGTAATTATGTTAGTGTGTGGTTTGTGTGATCAATGAGTTCAAATTTGGTTTTTGGGTATGCTAATTGTTGGTTTATTAAGCACTGTCACTTGATCCTTGAACTGTCAACCTGAGAATTGTTTCCCCATTTTCAAAACTGAGATTTAGTTCTTGTAAACTGTCAATGTTTTCTAGATTTTCCCTCACTGTTTGACACTGTCCTATATATTCCCTGTACGCAGACACCATGTATCACTAAATTGGTTTCCTAAAAATGTCATTATTCACACTATTTTACTTCTCTGTATTCAAATCCTGAGATTTCAACCCTAACACCCATTTGATTCCTTCACACACACACGTGAATGATAGCTGGACACTATGTTTTTCCTGTCTTGGGATTTCTGTTGACCCTTTTAACACACATGTATCTCACTAAAACACACACACACATGTATATCTCACACTCTAAGTGACACTCTCTTGTATTCTCACACATACACACACAATATCATGACACACTTGGTTTATTCATTAACCCTTCCCACACAAAAACTCTTACACACACACACATATGCTAGGTAAAGGGTACATGGTAATGTTGTGTATTGATTGGGGTTCCAGTTTACATGAGGGTTCTCACCTTGTATGTGACACTTTGCACTTGGTATAAATATATGGGTGATACTATAGAGTTTATGTTGTGAGGCTATATTATATATGTTATATATATATGTGAGGCTATGTTATATATATATATATATATATATATATATATATATATATATATATATACATATATATATATACATATATATATATATATATATTATATATATATATATATATATATATATATTATATATATATATATATATATACATATATATATATATATATATATATATATATATATGTGCTACATATGTGATAGATATATATTACATGATATAGTACTATATGGTTCATAGGTTATATATGCCTAGGACCATGGATAGATAGATATATAGAAATATACATAAATTTCATGATTGATAGATTATATAGCTAATGTAAATATGCTTATGATGTGTAACTTGTGTTTGGCTTGTATAGCCTTGGTTAAGACCTAGTTAGACTAGCATAGGCTAATTTGACTAGTTTAGACTTGGTTAGACCTAGTTGACCTAGTTTAACTTCTAGGGTTGACCAGAGTTGACCAAGAGTTGACTTTGGCGTAGATTGACCTAGATTCATTTAGAATGCATTGAATTGCATCTTGTTATCATTGTAGACTTGTTGTGACTTGTGCTGTTTTAAATAGGAGCCAGAGACCACTCCTCGGACAGTACATTTCATTCGGACACTCAGATACCAGGCGAGTACATTCTCTGATCATTTCATATCCTGTTTAGAATTATTTTCCTACTTTAAATTACTTTACTTGATACTGTCACATTGGTCACACGGATTAGTACTATATAGATCCCTTCTTGAGATGTTATCCCCTCAGGGAGCATCGGATACTACATGTTCTGTGCGTTTCACTTACATGGAGTATCTCTATGCTTCATGGTTCATTGATCACTTGTGACATGTACTCTCATGATCACAGAGTCTCCTTGAATCTCCTATTTATGGACATTCCCGGAATCACCCATTTATGGGCCTACCATGTATCACCCCTTGTGGGCCATTGCATGGAATCATAACATAACCTGGCTGGATCCTTGTGTATTGATTGGTGGTACGGGGGAGTAGAAGTAGACATGTGAATAATATCCAAGTAGTGTAGCATCAGAATCTTTTCCGTAGTGTAGTATCAGAATCTCCTATGCCATTCACTTGTTTATATTATACTCTGACTCACTAGCCACTGTTAGCTCTCAACTTATAGTAGATATTTCTATTATAGTTCTCTCACTGTTTACATACTGTATTTCTTTCAGTTCCTATATCTTACTTTACTGCATGATTATATTTTCTAACCTGCTATGATCTGTTGACATGTATTGTGCTCGCTCTGTCCTGATTGGGCACCGTTGAATGTTTACAGAGGACGAGGATGAGGCTGGTGTTGACACCTTCTATGGGATAGCCCTAGACGACACTTGTGAGCTGGACTCTCAGGAGGACCCAGCTCTAGCTGATGACATTACCCCTACTGCCTAGACTAGTTTAGTTAGGCTTTATCATACTTATGTTGTCTGGGACTAGTCTAGGTTTTACTATGTCTGTCATTTGAGTTCTGGATTATATATATTCTTTCATATTCAGTAGTTGAGATTTGTATTTCTGGATGTTTGCTGAGATGTTATCTTAGACACTTAGACTTTTCTGATCATCTGTATTTCATTTGAGTTCTATATCATATCGTGCTTCTTCTTCCTTAGTTGTGATTGAGTTACATTCTGCTATGTCACCCCCATTCAGCGTTCTACCGTCGACACTGTGGCGTAGGCTGGACGTACCCACTTCTCGTGCCCTTACTTTAGGGTGCGGGTCGTGACACGACGTCATCCCCATCCCGAGAACTACTTTGGAGATTGTTAATCTTCCACCTGCACGAACTGATGGTCTTGTTACTCTGTCTACTGACAAAGGGAAAATTATGTGGATCCATCCAGATTTAGTGGCTGACTTTGAAACACCGTCTTTCTCCACTAAGTCTAAGAAGGCCACTAAACATTAATCATGTTATATGATTTCATTGGGTGGACATTGTCTTCCACCTCTAACTACTACTTTTATCTCGGCAGCAGATAATCCTTCTTCTTCTTCCCCTGCTGAGACAGCATTGTCAAAGTTAGAACCAAATATCAACCAGCTTTCCATCTGTATAGTCAACAGTCTCGTAAACTAATACAATAAATGGGATATGATCTACAAAAGGCCTCTAGTTTGAACAATGGAAAGGGATCCCTTGTACCTCTTTCTCTATGTCTTTCTCACAACTAATCTCGGGTTGGCTTGGGTTACTGGACAAACTCTTTATCTTGCCAAAAGAAACCTTCCAAAAACAAGATCCAAACAAAGAGTTGTAGTATGGTGTCCTTCGTACTTATATCCGAAGAAGAAGCCTTAACTGGTACCAGGTCTGGGAAACCTTACCTAAGAGACTATTCAGAAGGTCAAGAAAGCACTGCTCCAGCTTTGGAGGCTCCTCAAGCATCATCTTCTCATGCTGTCAATGTTCCATCAGCTTCATCAGCTCCAATAGAGCCAACTCTTCCCAAACCGACGACAGCCGACAAAAGGAAATAGCCTGTCCGTTTTGATAAAGTAGTAAAGAAGAATCCAACTTTGGGACTCGAGAAGCCGTATAACTTTGATATACTGGTTCAGCTGGCTAATATCCCGGCAAGATTGTCAATTTTTGAGCTACTCCGTCTTTCGAAGGTAATTCGAGAAACATTGAGTGAAGCTTTGATGCAAGCTGATACTTGTCTAACATTCCTCAAGAAGCCATAGGAAGAGCCTATCGCATGCATTCATTGTCATAGTGTGATGGAGCTGAAGCCAAATATCACCTTTACACAAGATGATATGTTAGAAGATAATCGTCATGATCGACCCCTCTACTTCACGAAATATGTCGATACCATGAAGGTTGACCGTATTTTGATCGATCCTGGTTCTGCACTTAGCATCATGCCAAAGATTCTACTAGATGCATTAAAGATTCTTCTACACAATCATTCAACAACCATCACGATAATCCTGGGATTCAATTCTGGAAGAAGTGAACCTTTGGGAAAGATTCGTCTGAAGGTTCAAATAGGCATTCTTCGTACAAAGATTACTTTCTACGTGATCGATAATCATGGCTCTTATAATGCTTTGCTAGAAAGACCCCTTCTGCATGAGCATAATATTGTACCATCCACTCTATATCAATACTTCATATATGTAGATGTCAATGGAGAAGTTTAGAAGGAAGTAGCCGACCTAAATCCTTTCAGGGGCATTGAAGTGTATTGTTTTGACTCTTGAATGTACAAAGAAGAGTTCATGAAGGTTGTATTGGCGATGGATAGTGAGGACGATTAGAAAGATACTCCAAAAGATGTTCTCATAATCCCCGTCAAACGACGTACTAATTGTCCCTCTTCTTCTCAGACATTGACTATATATATTTCCTCTCGTAATAAATAGCCTCCTTCTGTAGAAAGGGAACAAGAGGAGATCACCCCTTCTGAGCCTCTAGTTATCGACCTTCGTCGTAACTAACCTTCACCTTCTCCTTTTCCTTCTCCTTCTCCTCCTCTGGTTATCAACCTTACTAAGCCTTCTATTAAGGCCAAGAATACTCCTTCTCCTCCTCTAGTTATTAACCTAACTAAGCCTTCTGTTAAGGCTAAGAATCATGTTGTAAATGATGATGTACAAATCAATAAAGTAGCATCTCCTTTACAGTATATTGATGTTTTTTATTATACTCGATGTTATTTAAAAATGTTAGATAACTTCGAACCACTTACCATAGGAGCAGTTCAAGTTTCCCAAAACGAAGTATTGCTCGAGCCAATACAGGACTCCTTCTTCTTAGTTCCTTCCAGGAAGAAAGATAAACTTCTTATACTTTTTAGTAAAGGAATAGAACAGAAGATCATGTCCGATAGTGAAGAAGAAAATCACGATAACGGAAGGCTTCAACTACGTCATTATAGTCAACAATCAAAAGATATCAGTTAAAATATGGGCTATAATTTTAAAGCTGGCCTCAATGGTGGTAAGGGAAGACGAACTCCTATTCGTATTCCTGCTCCAAAAGGAAAATCACAACAATACTATAGCAAAATAGAGCGGGGACTGGGTTATACTTTACTAATTCTGACTCCAGAAGCCTCCGAATCTGGTGAAAAAGAACGATCTAACTCTTCTAATTCTGTCTCATGGGATTCAGATACCAGTATTGGGCATGTCCATCGAGTGACTCTAACTTCTAATATGGTAACTGTCGAATTCTCGGAAGACGACGAAGACTTTACCGAAGCCTCTGAATCTGATCCTTGGGAACATAGGATGGATACTCAAGGGGAGCTTCGCTTCGAGCAGCGTGAGCCACCCACCGAAGATCAGTTGGTTCAAGTCAATGTTGGAGATGAAACTTCCCTAAAACCAATATTTGTCAGCAAAAGCCTCCCTTAAGCAGATAAGCAAGAACTGATCCAACTTATTAGGGAATACATCGATGTATTCGCTTGGAGCTATGAAGACATGTCAGGATTGGATCCTCAGATCGCTACCCTCAAGCTCAACATTCTGTCGAATGCGAAGCCAGTCAAGCAGCAACGGCATCGATTTTGACCTGACATGATGGACGACATAGAAGCTTAAATCAAGAAGCTTATTGCCTGTGGCTTCATCAGAGAAGAACAACATCTAGACAGGGTAGCTAATATTGTCCCAATTTTGAAGAAAACAAGGAAGGTCCGAGTCTGTGTCGACTTTAGAGACCGTAATGAAGCTTGTCCCAAAGACGAATTTCCTCTTTCGATCACTGATGTCATGATCGAAAATACTTGCAGATTTGAACGTATATCTTTTATGGATGGATTTTCAGGATATAATCATTTCAAGATGCATCCAGAAGATGAGAAAGTATATCTTTTCACACTCCTCTTGGAGTCTATTGCTATACTGTCATGCCATTTAGTCTTAAGAACGCTAGTGCAACTTGTCAGTGGGCCATGAGTACTATCTTTCGTGATCATTTACGAAAGACTGTTGAATGCTATGTTGACGATATTGCGGTCAAAAGTCGTCTAATGGAAGACCATATTTAAGACTTGAGAACTATTTTCGATCTAATGTGCCAGCATCAATTCAATATGAATCCCACCAAGTCATTCCTTGGAGTCTCTAGTGGTAAATTTCTTGGATTCGTTGTTACCTCTAAAGGTATACACGTTGACCCTGTGAAAATCAAAGCCATTCAAGAGATGCGCCCTCCACGCAACCTAAAAGGGCTACGAGGATTCCAGGGACAGCTTGCATATATCAGGAGATTCATCTCAAATCTCTCTAGACGCTGCAGATCGTTCACTCAACTCATGAAAAAAGGTGTGTCTTTTATTTGGACTAAAGAATGTCAGCAAGCATTTGAAGACATAAAGCAGTACTTCATGAACCCTCCAGTTCTAGTGCCTCCAGTCTCAGGAATACCCTTTCTGATGTATGTTCGAGCAATGGACCATTCCCTAGGTGCTTTATTAGCTCAGAAGAATAAGGAAGGTCATGAACAGGCTATCTATTATCTTAGCCGTACAATGATTAGAGCTGAGCATCGATACAGTCCAGTGGAAAAAGAATATCTAGCATTGATGTTTGTTGTTCAAAAGACGAGGCATTATATCACTAGCTAAACTATTCATGTTATTTTTAGAGTTAACCTGTCACGCCCCGATCCGCTAGGGTCGTTTGTCTTGCCTGGATCCCTGCGGGATCGATTGTCCTCACTAAGGTGTGATGCCGTGCAAGCCTAAGTTGCGCTTGTACAAGGCCATGTACCTGTATAAAACAACTAGTCAAGCAAACACACGCACGCACCCATTCATTGCAGAAAACCAAATATTGGACACAGAGATTTGAAATAGAAATACTCATTTTATTGATAACTTGAAAGGAATACAAGTACAAAGCTTTGCGAACTCAGATTTTGCCTTATATTGGCTACATGATTCTCTTTGAAACTCTCTTTGAAAATAGTCACAATGTCCATACATGATATCCCTTTATTACAAGCTGGAATTGAAAGACATCTTCAAAGGAAATAAAAACTTGAAACTTGACTGGAATGAAAATAAAGCTTCTAGGCAATCCACAGCTCTACGGGGCTGGACGAGCTTCGGTGCCTCACTTGAAATCCCTCTGTCTCCTTTTGCTATCTGAAAAGGATGCCCACAACGTGGGTCAGCACGCATCATGTACTGGCGAACGGCTTTTGCCCGAACTCGCAAATCTTTGCACTAAATCAACATGTGAAACTAACATTTACTAGTGATCTTTCTACTTGTCTAGGTTCTTTTTAACAATTCATAAGAACATGATAGTAGAAATATTTCATAGCAACTTACCAACGCCGGCAGTCATCCCTGCACAAAAACATGTTAGCATAATTTTCATAACGAGTAATTCATATTCATTCTTACAGTTATTGAAGTTGTAATTCGGGTCATGCAGGTGGACTAATCTATATGTTGGTCCATGGGTTATCCCCATGATTAGCCGCTGTGACTCTTTGGTTCAGCTCGTCGCTAAGGACTCAGATGTCGGCTACCCTCTTAATATGGGTTTCTTTTACCCAGGGTGCTCATAATCTCTCCTAGGCCGAGCGGTTCCAGGTGCCCCCAGATACCACCCGGGAGACAAATTTAGCCTTGTATATAAGTTGTCCGAGACCAAATGCATGCTCTAGCCGTTTTATCAGATGAGACACAGTTGGACTTATGCACAGATATATGACACGTTCATTTCGTGCCTTCAAGTTTATCTCAACACGTACAAGTTCGTCTGTACATGTCTACATTTTCATGGATACTTGGTAACCGAACAGATAATAATTCTTTAGGAGCAGATAGAGTAGCAACACATATTCTTGCAATTGATTCAATTCAATTATCTTCTCTTATCTTTTGTTGATGTGGTATCGTAGATCATCGGGACAAGGCAACAGATTATTTTTATTAGGCGTACAGATCAATGTTTGTTCGGTTGAAGCAACTCACCAAGATGAATCTTAGTTGAGAGAAGGAGGGACTTCACACGCCGTTCACGAACAATTCACGTGTCCTATATTGGCACCAACAGTTGATTAGCATACTTTGTCTCTTTCTCTCAAGATTCGGAATGAATACGAAATGCGATGAAAGCAAACAATAAAAATCAATCATCGAAAACCAACACGAAAACACATTCATCAAAACCAAGCAGCGAGAGAAAACATTCAGCAAAACTCTTGGATTCACTTCAATAGAAGCCAATCCATCAATTGGAAAGGTTCATTGCATTTCATCCGTGATCAATCGATACCGGCAAAGGTTACACCAAATACTCAGTTCATGACTGAGTCAACAAGCCATATGTATTACATAGTGGACCGCGAGGAGCGGGGCACTACATAATAACCCACTGAGAAAAAGTTGTCCTCAAAACTTAAGAAACAAACTCACCTCCACTATTATTGCATTCTGGATCAAGCAACATGGAGAGATTATAGACGCGCGCTGTCGCCGTGTTGGCATTCCGCAATTGCTGATTGTGCGGATTATCTCGTAGCAGCGGTGGGCCTGGCAGCTGTCCACGCTCTTTATTATCATCTCTATTTCAATTTCTCTTTGGGCAATTTCTGATGGCGTGACCCTGTTGGCCATAACTAAAATAAGCGTGATTTGTGACACGACAAACTTTCTTGGTGTGTCAATGCTTTCCACAGTGACTGCATACCAAACCTTTTGCATAGCGACAGTCTTCATTCGCATGTCCTCGTCGACCACAGTGGGTATAAATTATTTCATTTCGGTGTTCCCCATCGGTCTTTTTCTCTCCGTCATGATATCTCTTTGCGGGCTGATTCTGACCGTACTGCACCTTAGTTGACGCTTTCTTCAGTCAAAACTGTTCCACCTGCAGTGCCACCTCAAAGGCCTGAGAATATGACCCACATTCTCGATTCAGCACACTTAACTGGATGTCATCATTCAGACCTCCAACGAATCAATTTATGCGAGTCTGCTCTGTGGATAGCATCATAGCAGCAAAATTTGCCAGCTTAGCAAATTCAGACTCATAATCCTCCACAGACATATCTCCCTGTTTCAGTGTGATGAAGTCATCCTCCATCTTCTTGCTCATGACTGGAGGCAGATATTGATCCAGAAATGCCTTCTTGAACGAGACCCATGAGATCTTCCCATTTCTAGCTACTGTGAGCAGCACCGGCTTCTTCGCCTTCCACCAATCCTTTGCCCGCAGCCGTAGAAGCAGAACGGCACAAACTACCTTCTTGCTACTCGAAACTCCTACGAACGCAAACAGACTCTCCATTTTATCAATCCAGTCCATCACCTTATTGGGTGATGTCCTGCCTTCAAATTCTGGATGTTTCACGTCTAAGAAGTCCTTTGGCCTAAAGGAAGTGTGTCTTTGCACCGGTTGGGGTTCGTCGCCATCCACGGGCTCGATCTCAGGTGTTTCCGTTGGTTTAGCCGCTGCAGTGGTATTTCGATTAGCCGCTAGCGCCGTTACAAGTTGAGTCAAGGATTCCAACTATTTCTGTTGGGCCTCAATTTAGGCCTGTTGCATCTGGCCACGTTCCTCATTGTCTTGCCTTTGTAGTTCCAACATTGTCATGATCTGTTCCATCGGATCGGTCGAGGCAGCTGGTCGAGGAGGGGCCATTTCTCTACAAAAGAGTATAACTTCTGTCAGTCTCATAAAATATTATGGACTTATTATATGGGGCATTGGTTTTCATAACTCAAAATCGGGACTCTTTTGAAAGCCATCAAAATACTTTATATACTTTTTCGAAAACGATATTTGCAAGAGGCCAAGGACGTAAAACCGTGCTCTGATACCACTTTGTGACACCCTATCCCGCTAGGTTCGTCCGTCTTGCCTAGATCCCTGCGGGATCGATCGTCCTCGCTAAGGCGTGATGCCGTACAAGCCTAAGTTACGCTTTCACAAGGCTATGTACCTGCACAAAACAACTAGTCAAGCAAAACACATGTACGTACCCATTCATTGCTGAAAACCAAATATTTGACACAGAGATTTGAAATAGAAATACTCATTTTATGGATAACTTGATAGGAATAAAAGTATAAAGCTTTGCGAACTTGAATTTTGCCTTATATTGGCTACATGATTCTCTTTGAAACTCTCTTTGAAAATAGTCACAATGTCCATACATGATATCCCTTTATTACAAGCTGGAATTGAAAGACACCTTCAAAGGAAATAAAACTTGAAACTTGACTGGAATGAAAATAAAGCTTCTAGGCAATCCACAGCTCTACGGGGCTGGACGAGCTTCGGTGCCTCACTTGAAATCCCTCTGTCTTCTTTTGCTATCTGAAAAGGATGCCTACAACGTGGGTCAGCACGCATCATGTACTGGCGAACGGCTTTTGCCCGAACTCGCAAATCTTTGTACTAAATCAACATGTGAAACTAACATTTACTAGTGATCTTTCTACTTGTCTAGGTTCTTTTTAACAATTCATAAGAACATGATAGTAGAAATATTTCATAGCAACTTACCAACGCCGGCAGTCATCCCTGCACAAAAACATGTTAGCATAATTTTCATAAAGAGTAATTCATATTCATTCTTACAGTTATCCCCATGATTTGCTGCTGTGACTCTTTGGTTCAGCTCGTTGCAAAGGACTCAGATGTCGGCTACCCTTTTAACATAGGTTTCTTTTACCCAGGGTGCTCATAATCTTTCCTAGGCCGAGCGGTTCCAGGTGCCCCTAGATACCACCCGAGAGACAAATATAGCCTTGTATACAAGTTGTCCGAGACCAAATACATGCTCTAGCCGTTCTATCAGATGAGACACACTTGGACTTATGCACAGATATACGACACGTTCATTTCGTGCCTTCAAGTTTATCTTAACACGTACAAGTTCGTCTGTATATGTCTATATTTTCAAGCATACTTGGTAACCGAACAGATGATCATACTTAGGGAGCAGATAGAGTAGCAATACATATTCTTGCAATTGATTCAATTCAATTATCTTCTCTTATCTTTTGTTGATGTGGTATCGTTGATCATCGGGACAAGGCAACAAAGTGGACTAGAGATCATTTTTATTAGGCGTACAGATCAATGTTTGTTTGGTTGAAGCAACTCACCAAGATGAATCTTAGTTGAGAGGAGGAGGGACTTCACACGCCGTTCACGAGCAATTCATGCGTCCTATATTGGCACCAACAGTTGATTAGCATACTTCGTCTCTTTCTCTCAAGATTCAGAATGAATGCGATGAAAGCGAACAATGAAAATCAATCATCGAAAACCAACATAAAAACACATTCATCAAAACCAAGCAGCGAGAGAAAACATTTAGCAAAACTCTTGGATTCATTTCAATAGAAGCCAATCCATCAATTGGAAAGGTTCATTGTATTTCATCCGTGATCAATCGATACCGGCAAAGGTTTCACCAAATACTCAGTTCATAACTGAGTCAACAAGCTGTAGGTATTACATAATGGACCGCGAGGAGCGGGGCACTACATAACCCTCTCTGGGTCCTGATGAAGATGCCCAGTACACTTAATTCCACGCTTGCAACATGGGCCATATTGTTAGCACAATATGATATGGTTTATGTTCCTCAAAGTTTGTTAAAGGTTAAGCCCTTGTTGACTTTCTGGCAGCTCATCCTGTTCCCAAAATGTCTAAACTCTACGACGAGATTCCAGACGAAACTTTGGAGTCCAACATGATTTCAGAAGAAACACTACTAAAATACAGCAATTTGGCGACGGCCTTTTAGCGACGGCTAATATCCGTCGATAATAACGACGGACTAGCCACTAACTTGTGACGGATTACCTCAGAAAGCAATGAATAAATTTTTTATTTTTTTGTGTAAAAATCAGTCGCACCTCCGTCGCAAATTGGACGAAAAGTTAGCGACGGATCCGTCGCTGATATGTCACATAATTTGGCGACAAAATACTAAAAAAATGGCACGGACTATTAGCGACGGACTGTCGACTAATATATCGTCGGTAATCTACTCCGTATTTAGCGACGGATATATCCGTCGCTAGTTCGTCGCTAATTGCTGTACCCTAACATAAATTTGAACCGACGGGGGAAATTTTTTATTTCTCCCCAAACTCTCTCTCTCTCCCCCACTCTTCCCCGATGATTTGTCTCCTGGCGATTTCTCTCCCTCCGTCGATCTCGCCGGTAAGCTTTTCTCTCTATCTATTTTAGGGTTTCGGGGAGGTGGCGGTCGGCTGTCGTCGGAGCCGGGGGGGGGGTGGAGGGGGGTGGGAGGGGGAGGGGGGTGGGGTTGTCGGGGAGGGGGGTCCGGGGGGGGGGTGCTGTCGGGAGGGGGGTCGGGGGGGGGTGGTCGGGTGGGGGGGGAGGGGGAGGTGGGTGCTGTCGGGGAGGGGGTTCGGGGAGGGGGGTTGGGGGTGGGGGAGGGGTGGGTGTGGTGGGGGAGGGGAGGGGAGGGGGGTCGGGGAGGGGGTGCTATCGGGAAAGGGGGGTCGGGGAGGTGGTGGTGGTGTGGGGAGGGGGGGGGGGGGTGGGTGCTGTCGGGGGGGGGTCAGGGGGTGGGGGGGGTGGTTGCTGTAGAGGGGGTGGTGGGGTGGGGGGAGGGGGGATGGAGGGTGGGTGCTGTCGGGGAGGGGATTCGGGGGAGGCGGTGTTGTCGGGGAGGGGGGTCGGAGAGGGGGTGGTGGGGTGGGGTATGAGGGCTGGGGTGGTGGAGGGGGTCGGGTAGGGGACACACGGGTAGGGTTTCGAGGCAGGGGTAGGGTTTCGGGTGGAGGGGTATCGGTGGTTTCAGATCGGACCATTCCTATGAGTATCGGTGGTTTCGGATCGGTGTATCGGATCGGGGGAGGGGGTATAGGTGGTTTCGGATCAGACCAATCCTATGAGTAACGGATCGGGGGAGGGGGGGTATCAGAATCGGTATCGGACCATTCCTATGAGTATCGGATCAGGGGTATCGGTAATATCGATGGTTTTGGATCTAAGTATCGAATTTTTTGGTATCGAAAAACAAATAACTATTAATAAAGTTGACTGTCCTCCGACATAGTCCCTGCAGCCATTCGACTGGCGAGGCAGAAACTATGTAGTCATAGATAAAGTTGACTGTCCTCCGACCCTCATCCCTCGGCGATGATGATACGACAACCTATCACTATATCTTATAGTAGTAGATGATGTCTTAATATTACATTATGTGAGTTCATCTTGATTCTATTACATTCTTCAGATACTAGATACGATAAGAACATATACTACACCATATGTACAGAACATAGATGATTCACTCTAATGTATGCTAGAATGAATTTTGGGTTGTGTTCTGAGCCATCCGTTCTCACACTTGGCAAAAAATTGAATATTCTGTCTTTTATCTGCTTGTGAAATTGTTCTCAAACGACATGATGGTTCCTTTAGTTAGCTTGCTTATGTTACAATTATATTATTTATGAATATCGATCTTACCAGATGGCACCCATGACCCGAGGAGCGGTACATCGTTTGAGGGAAACACTGAATGCTGAGGTGGCTCTCCTACTGTTAAGGAGGAAGTGGCACCGGTAGCTAGTAAGAGGGAGTTCTATTCATGCAGCACTTGCAACGGACTACATCTCTCTGCCGCCGTCGATTCCACTTATTCGAGGTGGTCGCGTGATCGTATCACTGAGCGTTTGCGTGATCTGGTGGTTCTCATTAGCTATTGGTACTTATTTGTATTGGACTATTTGTATTGGGTTGTTTTTGTATTAGACTATTTGTATTGGACTACATATGAATTAGTACTGTGTCAATCTCTGGATTGTATTGGACTACGACATGGTGATCAGGACATAGCCCTGCAGCCATTCGACTAGCAGGAGCAGAAACTATGTAGCCGTAGATAAAGTTGACTATCCTTCGACCCTAATCCCTCGGCAATGATGATATGCCAACCTATCACTATATCTTATATAGTAGATGACTTGCAATGGACTACATCTCTCATGTTGCCTTCGTTCCCATACTTGGCAATTAAGCATGTAAAATAGAACTGATTATGTTTAGTTTGTCTTACGATACAGATTTTTACATCTAAATTGAAATAGATTGTTACTTCGTTGATCGTACATGGATGTACTAGCGGATCAACCTCCTGGACCGTAGGTACTTATAAGTATTGACCGTATCGGATTAGTATCAATCTATCGTTTTGGTATGGGCCGTATCGGTTGGTATTGATCTTAGCGAATTGTATCGTCCTATCCGATATGTATCGGCCGTATAGCTAGGATTCGTATTGGCCTTATCGATTTGGTATTGGTCATATCCAATAGGTATCGACCGTGTTGGATTAGTATAGACCATTTTGGATTAGTATCATGGAAGGTTTAGTAACAACTGTACTTGGATTTCTCTCTTCTAGAGCTAGATTACCATTGCAAGAGAGTCACGAGAGCGTTGCTGGCCAGTTACAGAACATACATACTTCCTTTTCAATCTCGCTTTTCCTGATGGAAAAGGAAGCATGTATGTTACTGTAACTGGCCAATCACGATATGGTGACTCTCTTGCAATGGTATTCTAGTTCGAGAAGAGAGAAATCCAAGTACAGTTGTTACTAAACCTTTCATGATACTAATCCGAAGTGGTCTATACTAATCTAACATGGCCGATACCTATCGGATACGACCGATACCAAATCGATAAGGCCAATATGAATTCTAGCTATACGGCCGATACATGTACATATCGGATAGGAAGATACCAATTTGTTAAGACCAATACCAATCTGATACGTCCTATACCAAATCGATAGACCGATACTAATCTGATACACTAGATACTAAGTACATCGGCCTATACCAGCGGATCCACCAATTACTGTACGATAGGCCCAATGACTCCAGTTACATCCGGTTATTGGTGAGTACATGATTACATAGTAATTCTGTTAGTCTTGTGATACAGATTTTTACTCTCTCATGCTACCAACGTCACAACTTTTCCAGTACTGCTCCCTCTAATAATGATGAACGCAAAAATCAAAGACCCCCCTCTCCTTTCTCACTCTTCACAGTTCTCACAACAGGAAGGTTCATCTGCCTCCTTACTTCCCTTCTTCTTATTTGACTCTCTCAGCCACATATGGTCAAGTATAGAGTCGAGGGAGAAGAAGTGGGCAGGAAGAGAAGGGGAAGCAGCACAGCTTCCTTCGGCCGACTCTACACTTGCTCCTCAACACCATCCTGGAAAAATTGCCAGCACCTCCAGCAAAATCTCTGTACTTCCTCCAGGTCATGCTGCCGGCTGTGTTGGTTCCCCCTCCTCTTCCTGCCCACTTCTTCTCCCCGACTCTACACATGAGCTGGATATCATATGTGGCTGAGAGAGTCAAATAAGAAGAAAGGAAAGTAGGAAGGAGCAGATGGGTCCAGAGCCATGGTGGAGGAGAGAAGAAGGCTCCCAAGACTTCCCGAGGTGGATATCATATGTGGCTAAAAATTTGATAAACTTTTTTTTTATAATTTGAGTAAATTTTTACCCTATATAAAATTTTGTTGTCATAGAGATAGCTTCCAGGACTCCTCGAGGTGGTGCTGCTAGCCGAGGAAGGGGCCGAGGCAAGGAACCCTTGGAGGTCGATACAGAGGAAGTCCCCATCGTCAAACAAGAGCCGGTGACTGTTAAGGAGGAGGTGTTACAAAGGTCGAGGTCAAGAAAGAACCGATGACCATCAGGGAAGAGATTGCTCCCAGTTTGAAGTTAAGAAGGAGCCACCGTCAGAGAGTAGTAGCATCGGGATCGACCCTCCTATCCCTACAGAAGACCTCAACCAGATAGAGAGTTCATATGCAAAGTGGCTGATAGAATGGTACATGCCTCAACGCAACTATGATCCCTGGCTGTGAGGATTCATCGTCTGACTTGCGGTCTTTGCTGAGGCCAAAGTCAATTTTTTTTATTGAATATTGAATATTTGTGTTTAAATATTGAATATTATGTTTTGTGTCAACAATTTGAATGCTTGGGAGAGTTGTGTGTTGGAATTGTTTGTGTGTATTGTATATTAGAATATTTGTGTGTTTCGTATATTTTTCTTGAGATATTTATTTTATTGAATATTGAATATTTGTGTTGTGTATATTGGAATTCCTTGGGATTATTGTGTGTTTGGTATATTGAAATTGTGTATATTGGGAATGTCCAGCTTTATGCTATTTTTTTCAAAATATTCCCAGATACCGACGGCCTGGCGGCCAATTTTCGACGGACTATCCATCGCTAACTGGGGGATTCCCAGTAGCGACGGTTGGGCGACTAAAACCCGACGGATTATCCGTCGCCAAGGTCCTGGAATTATGAAAGATGGCAGGAGCAGGTCGACGGAATATCCGTCGCTAACCCGCCGCTAATCCGACGAGGTTTGTGACGGATTAGCGACGGATTAGCGACATATTTTGCGTATCGAAAACCCTTTGATACGCGTTTAATGACGTTTTAGCGACGGTTTGTCCGTCGCTAAATGCTGCTACATTAAAGTTTTAAACTGTCGAAGTTGACAAAAATCGTCGGCTAGCCGTCGCTAAATGTTTTGATGTAGCCAACGGTAATCCGTCGCTAAGTAGTCGGTTAGCGACGTACTAGCGACGGACCAATTTTAGCGACGAGGTTATTCCCGACGGATTTTTTCAGCCAGTATCGTCGGTAATCGTCGGTACTTTAAACTAGCGACGGTTTAGCGACGGATAGGGCCGTCGATAAATCGTTGCATTTTAGTAGTAAAATTCTTACATGGCGTCTATTCTTTGATGGTGCATCCAGAATCGGACCAAAAGGTGCTATTGTTGCTGGAGTTGGAATCGTCTCGTCTCACCAGAAGGGTTAGCTATTCAAAGAGCTTATTCTTTAAATGAGTCATGTTCCAATAACGTGGCTGAGTATAATGCCTTACTCATCGGTCTCCAGCTAGCTAAACAATTACATATTGAGTATCTTGAAGTTTACAGAGATCCAAACTGATTGTCAATCAAGTTAGAGGCACGTACGACGTTCGACATCAAGATCTGGTTCATATCATGATGCAGCGATCAGGATGGCTACTTCATTCAAAGGCTTCTTCATCGAGTATGTACGTCGAGCGTGTAATACAGAGGCTGATGCACTCGCTAATCTTGCAGCAGTGTTAGCAATTCCCATAAGAAGGCAACAAATGGTCGTCATCACTAATAGAGAGTTATTTTGCGTCGAAATAACTCAAATATTGAAGTCAACAACTCAAACATGGAATTCAACAATTCGGTTGAAATTTGTACTATCAGTGAAGATTGGAGGACTCCTTTCATAGACTTCGTAGTCCATGATATCTTACCCGAAGATCCTAAGGAGGCTACAATAATTCGTCGGCGGTCACTTAGATTCTATTATAATTATGCTACAAAGACACTCTACTGACGAACATTTGATGGCTTACTCCTACGCTGTCTCGCAGAGAGGAAGCAAAAAATATTTCGTGAAGCTCATGATGGTGTTTGTAGCGCACATCACTGGTCCTAAACTACAGGATCGTATTCGCCGTATGGGCTACTATTGGCCCTCAATGGTATCTGATGCAATCGAGTATGCAAGGAAGTGTCGAGCATGTCAAATCCATGCTGACTTCATCCATCAACTATCAGAATTTCTTCACCCGATGGCAGCATCATGGCCTTTCGAAGCATAGGGCATAGATATCATTGGTCCTATTAACCCTCCCTCGTCTTCAGGACAACGGTTTATATTGGCCAAAACTGATTATTTCTCAAAGTGGACTGAAGCTATACCGCTAGCTAAGGTCAAGACAAGCAGTGTTATCAATTTTATTAAGCATCATGTGATCTACAGATTCGGTGTTCCTCGGCGAATCATTCATGATAATGGGTCACAGTTCATCAGTCAGAAATTTACTCGATCCTGCGATGACAACATGATCGATAATATTGCTTCTACAGCTTACAATCTGAAGCTAACGGGTTGGCAGAAGTATTTAACAAGACCATCATCAAAATCTTCAAGAAGTTTGTTTCTACCAACAAACGAAACTGGAATAAAAGCTTAGAGAATGTCGTGGGCTTACTGTACTACTGTACTATTCCTACAGGCTGCATACCTTTCTCTTTGGTATATAGATGCGAGGCCATCTTACTATTGGAAATCCGGATCCTTTCATAAGGATTTCCATTGCCAATGAACTCACAATTGAAAATAATGATAGTCTGAGACTTCAGGAGCTGAAAGCGCTTGACGAGAAATGGCTCCTAGCTCAACAGCATATTGAGTTATACCAAGCTCGTCTATCAAAAGCTTCAACCGTAAAGTCAAAGTCCGAACATTTTAGAAAGGAGAACTAGTTCTTACCGTCAGACGTCCTATGACTATGACGCACATGAGCAAAGGCAAATTCGAAGCGAAGGGAAGGATCCTACATTATAAGCAAAGTTTTCTCGAACGGAGCTTATCAATTGACTGGTATGGATGGTCGAGTCGCCATGATGCAAATTAATGGAAAATTTCTCAAGAAATATCATATTGAAGATAAAGTGATATCAACATAGAAATCAGAATGTAAATAAAATTCCTTTTATTGCATAGTTCAAACAAAAGAAAATACATAAAATCAACGAGGACCAGTGCCCTCCTGATCGAACACAAATTTTGCAAGGAGCTCGGACATTATTGTTGGACGACACCAACAATTCACATGCAGCTTTCGACAGTGCTTTTCTCGACAGTACTCCCAGGCTCTACCAGTTTGGCGAGAATAATCTGCTTTTGTACAGGAACATCCGAGCTTTCTTCTATTTCTGGCTGAGTAGGCGGCAGAGGCTCGTCGGAAGGAGTGTCGAGGGCGGCTTCGATCTTCGGGATGACTTCTGCCTTCTTAGCATATCTTCTGATTCTAGTCAGTGATCAAGAATGGGATGAATCTAATACAAGATGAATCCAGTACAAGATGATTCTAGTCAGTGATCAAGAATCCAGGTGAGACCAGCTATATTCTAATAGTATGTTTTAAAATACTGAGATCGACATGTAAACGGCAGTAGGTATCAGGCACATCACTCACTGATGAGGCAGAGAGAGATGGCTATCCTTCCATTAGATTCTAGTTGGGATATTCCAGATTTAGGATATGTCTACATGTCTTACTCAATATTTCCCCGCCCCGCAATACAAGTGAATCCAGAATTCGACACAAAAATCAAGATGAGTCCAGCCAAACATGATGATACTAGCAATGATTCCAGAATGATTCCAGTAATAAAGGCCAGACAATATGGGTGTGTCGCATACATGAATCCAGAAATATCCATACGTGTTGTAACAGAAAATCACATAAAACTAAATAGAACTGAAGTATAGTAATTGACAAATAAATGAGAGAACTATCAGAGAATGTCCTCGCCTAAACTCTGAAAAGAGTAGTGTAATATCAGATGTTTGTACCGGAGTCACAATGTCCTAAATAGAGCAGTACAGGTTATAATATGTTTAAAATAAGGTAATGAAGTTTACAATACAATCTACATGATTTCTAGGTCAATCTAGGTCAAAGTCAAACTTGGTCAACTCTAGGTCAGACCAAGTCAACATCTAGTCAAACTAGGTCAAACTGTCTAGGATTTGTTCAACCGTAAAGTCAAAGTCCGAACATTTTAGAAAGGAGAACTAGTTCTTACCGTCAGACGTCCTATGACTATGACGCACATGAGCAAAGGCAAATTCGAAGCGAAGTGGGAAGGATCCTACGTTGTAAGCAAAGTTTTCTCGAACGGAGCTTATCAATTGACTGGTATGGATGGTCGAGTCGCCATGATGCAAATTAATGGAAAATTCTCAAAATATCATGTTTGAAGATAAAGTGATATCAACATAGAGAATCAGAATGTAAATAAAATTCCTTTTATTGCATAGTTCAAACAAAAGAAAATACATAAAATCAACGAGGACCAGAGCCCTCCTGATCGAACACAAATTTGCAAGGAGCTCGGATACATTATTGTTGGACGACACCAACAATTTACATGCAGCTTTCGGCAGTGCTTCTTCCTCGGCAGTACTCCCAGGCTCTACCAGTTTGGCGAGAATAATCTGCTTTTGTACAGGAACATCGAGCTTTCTCCTATTTCTGGCTGAGTAGGCGGCAGAGGCTCGTCGGAAGGAGTGTCGAGGGCGGCTTCGATCTTCGGGGACTTCTGCCTTCTTAGGCATATCTTCTGAAGACATTTACAAATGAAAGAAAGGGGTGAATAATATTCTCAGAAAAGTTCCACACTTTATAGACAGAAAGGACAAACATTATGTCTCAGGAATCGAAACAACCTTTCCTCGAAAATGTATGTTCGTTTATTTATCTCCTTTCATCTCGTGAAGAGGTCTTCATTTATTCTCTGTCTCGAGAACCGAAGGGGCCTTTCCTCGAAAAGGCATATTTATTCACTCATCAATCTTTTTAAAGCCTACATTTATTATCGTTTATTCACTTTAATTTCTCGTAAATAAAGCTACAGATAATAAATACTCAAAATCTCCCGTGGAGTCCATCAAAATCATCAATTTTCTTTTGAAACCCAGCTGTTTTATTTATGATAAATCTATATTATCATAGACATGATATCCTGTCTTTGAGTCCTAGCTGACTTGAAGATTATCAATAAAAAATAAATTTACGTCCACATTACCACTGGATTCTATTTTCTGTATCATCACATCAAATCAAGTCATAAAGGAAAAAAATCATTCTTTATTCCTTCTTTTAAAATATAGATACATCCTAAAGGAAATCTATTATCTCAGATTTTCATTCTAAATATAACAAATGGAGGTCTATTACATCTTTGGATCTCCTTGTTGGTGCCAGTTCCTTGTCGACTCAACCTGAAGCAGCGAGCCAGGCAACGAAATCAACTCTGGTCTTCTCCCTCAGAAAGAGAGAGGAGAATGACAGAGTGCAGCAGATCGAAGAAAAGTTGCTGTCAATACAACTGGTGGAGAAAAGACGACCCTTCGTAAGAAGTAGGAATGAGATCACCTTTGTGATATGATTCCTAATTCTGTGTCTTCACCGTCCAACTCTCATATAAACGCCCTTCCTACTATCTTGAGGAAGCCCTTTTTAGCATGAAGAGTTTTGAGCTCTCTGATGTGTGTGTCAAAGTGATTCAACTTCATAGCATCTAAGAGCACCTATACCAGTTCTAGGAATTTCGTCAGTTGGTCCCCTGCAAACATCAGAAAGAAAAGGAGAATACAGTAAATGTTCTTTCTTCTCACACTATTTATATGCAATTAAGCTGAAATGTTATGCACGTCCATAGGCGTATATTTCGGAAAGAAACACCACATGTTGTTCGAAAGTTGATGTTGTCAGAACCGAGAAAGTACGAGATATTAAGATAGTTACACAATAAAGCTCACATACGCCCAAAATCGAGACGTGTCAACACAGTTACGCGACAAAAGTTCAAATGTGTCAGGATCTATAAAGTCAAACTGTTTTTCATTTTATTTCATAATAAAAAGAAAAAAGAGACAGAACTACAACGGGCTATGGCCATTATGTAAAATGACGATCTCATGTCACGTCATTTCTTCTTTCCACTATCAACCTGATGCAAAGCAGCGCTCAACTCCTCTATATTGTGCATCGAGCGATACATCAGACAGAGAAACCCTTCCTCTGTTCCAGTGCGCCACGATCTTCAGAAGACGATGGCCCACCTTGGGAATGAGGAAAACTGCTGGGGTCAGGGCAAAGTAGTTCAGGAAGTTCTCCACCCTCAGGGACGGGTCGGCTTCCAGCAGATATGTCGTAGGCGCAGAATTCGACTTCTCCTCAGAAGCCGCCATCGACAGTGAGGTTCGCCTTCTTTTTCATGCTCTCCTGGGTGCCATGAGAATGAATGAGGAAGAAGGATTGCAACCTTATGCCTAAATATACAGTGAAGGTCGGCTCCCGTCGACTCTTCGTTTTCCCAGTAAATAGGCGCGTAACACTTAACGAGGAGAGAAGAAAAAGATGTTTCGAAAAAAAAGAGCCCCTTAAATAGGTTCATCATTGGGAATGAACCGAGTATTTAAACCCTATTCAGTCAGGTTGTGCGACACTGACATTTTGCCGCACTCAGCTTGCGTAGCTATCAGGTTGTGCAATAATCATGTTGTGTCACATCTTGTCGTACAAGCGTCAAAATTGTACCCAAAATACAGCATTAATTTTAAAGCATCGCAGCATGGGTCAACAGCAACAAACCCTAAAATGGGAGGCATAAGTTGTGAGTTGTGCCCCACTCTAAAAAGAGTGGGTGCACGACGTCAGGAGCGGCAAATACTAAATTTGGTAGTCGATGATCGGGTCTATGATCAAGTGCTTACCTTCCATGGTCGGGTTGGCTATCTCTCGGCATGACGAGGGTGGAGCTCGCGTGGATGGCTCGGCCACAGTCTTTCCTTTCTCATCAGTGGAGTGCTTGGGTGCCATTGCTTTCGATCGAAGCTCTCAAAGATCGGAAAGAAGGAGAAGAAGATAGGGTTTCTCTCGAGCAATCCCAAATGATGAGAAGAATGAAAAAACTCCAAAAGGGTATGACTATTTATAGCCCAAACAGTTACGCAATATGTGTTGAAGAATTGGGCTCGAGTTGACTGGCGCAATCCAGACAAAACTAGCATGATTCAAAGTATTTCAAAACTTTAAAGTATTTTCAAGTTTCAAAAACTTTAAAGGGGGTCTTGTAGAGGCTTAAAATCAAGCTGGGCCACCCATTAAAGTGTGTGATCATCAGGTGGCGCCAATTATTATATTGTGCCAGACATCTAGTTTCGTAGCATTAGGTTTCACCAACATCGGGTTACGCAGGAGGGAGGCTGCGCAGCGCCAAGTGGTGTACTTCTCAAGAAGATGTAATGACATCATCATTACTGACAACTGACAGCACGGATATTAAGAAAAATCCATTCGAATCCCACGCAACGTGGCGCTCGAGAAGATTTTGTCAGCCTGTAATTAATGCTGACAGCTGGTTCGTGCAAGTCATTATGTGGCACAAAAATTAATCAGTACAACATAGAAGATACAATCAAAGGCGCCGGTTGTTTAGTTGTGTCCATACGCAACCTAGCTAGTTGGTGCTATCCAATCAACTTTTTAGTAGAGTGATGGCGCACAAGTCACCAACTGTAGGAGCAAAATCGTAAATGAATACTCTAGAGGGAGGGTGAATAGAGTAGACAGAAATATTGCTAATTAAAAATCTCGTTAGTAGTTAGATCACAGATATAAAAATAATCACAAAGTAAATGACAGTAATAAAAAAGTAATCAGAAGGCAAACGCAAACACCGAGATTTATACTGGTTTCCTATTGTGAGGACTAGTCCAGTCGGAAGAACTCTAGCTTCCAGTTGAATCCACTATTGGAAAATCCCGTAAGTTTTCATACGAAGTCCTTGCAACTTCTACAGACGCGAGCTTTAATACGAAGAACTCTACCAACTTCAATTGTGAATAGTTGTATCTTCAATCAAGCCTCTGATTACAACCTCTGAAACTTCTAGACCGTACCGCACTGGCAAATCGACTAGAGGATTGTAACTGGCTTGGGATTTGAAAATGTAAGCTTTTGAGAACTCTTTGGAAAAAAATGTAAGCTTTAGAAGAGAAGAGATTGAAAGTGAATTGGTGTTGAAATGATCGAAATCCTTCTCTATTTATAGTTTTTCAAAGACAATTCTGACAGAATTCGGGCAGAACTCTGACAGAGCTCTTTGTAACAAACCGCAACTGAAGGGTGGCCATGTTCAAAATCAAATATTCATATAACATTTAACTTGGCCGAACTCTGGCCGAGTTCTGCTAGGGTTCAGCCAGTTGATTTTTAGAAAAATTATTTTAGCTTTTTGAAAAGTCCTTCAGAAGCTTTTTGTAAAAAGGATGTTTTTCAAAATATAGGTCATTTTTTTAAAAAGATAGGGTGATTTTGAAAAATGATTCCGGACAGCCTATTTGCCAGTACGACTTGGTGTACAATGTATTCCTAGACTCAATAAAATGAAAAATTATATTGCTTTGACGGAGATACATTTGGAGTGGCAAACAGCTTCAGTCTTGAACATCGTAGATATCCATCGTTGAGCAGTGTCCAAAACGTCATGTGTAATACGAGAGAAAACAAAAATTGTTCATAACATGCATTCATGAGATGTTAGATCCTATTTCTCCCCCGTTGTCACTTAGTAAAATAATTGCAAAAGAGAAAGCTCTCCCACAATAAATGCATAAGTAACAAACAGTGAAGAAACACAGAAATATATAAAAACATTTATCATAGGCATGGTGTAGACAGTTAAAAAAGATTTTGTAAAACAACACAGGCATGTATTTGTCACAGGCAGTTTATATGTAAGCATAAAGAGTAATAATGCTATAATAAAGCTAAAACAAATAAAATGCTAATAAACTAAGTGAAACATATGCCAAACGAGGCATAATAAAAACATGTCTATGATGAGTCACAGATAATAACTAAAATAAAGAGTGCTGAAAATATCTTGGAATGTCGGAGTATTTCCAAGTAAACATAAGACAAAATATCAGTCTTAATAAGAATACATCTCAAAAATCATCATCCTCATCATCATCGTCATCGGCTGCAGTGCCAGCATGTCCAGATGGACCAGCTCCAGAAGTACCAACTCCAGAAGTAGAGGAGTGGCACCAGAAGTACGATACCAATCATAAGCATTCCCTGGCTGAAACAGAGAGTGGACCGCCTCATCATCAATGCGGTAGCTAAAACAGAAGGGTCTCGAGGTAGAGAGCTAGCAGAGTGACCCGTCTGCGCAAATCTTAAATCGGCGAAGGAGTTGGCAATAGCCTGGAACCGAGTCACGCCACGAAACTCATGTTCCCTGGAAGTGTCAACATAAAATGAGTGCAGATCTGATAGATGCTATTGAATACCCTCAAAGGTTATAGGTAAGACTGAGGAGGACCAGGTGCTGTGGAGTAGGTACAGGAGGAGCAGGTGCAGTAGGTGGAAGAACAGTGGCAATGCTGTGACGAGAGAGTTTGAGGAACTTGGGCTCAGGGTCAACATCATAAGTGGATAAGTCAATATCGAATCTCTGAAAGATGTATGGGATGATCATCGCATAAGAGAGGTTGCGGTCTCTTCCGCGATGTCTACCCATCATCTGAATGATAGTCTTAGGGGCAGAAAAAGGAATCCCCTTAAGAATGTGATATAGAGCAGAAAGCTCAAGTGCAGTAACATCATCTTTGGAAGTAAAGTGAAATAGATGATGCAATAATTCGTAGTTAAACAAGTTCAAGTTATTGGTCTTGAACTTTCCAGGACGAGCACGTGCGGGCGCACAAAGCTCATTCTTGAAACTAACGAGAGTCGTACCATCGAGGAAATCGAAATCAGTGATGTCATCGAGCGGGACACCTTCATTTGGAATACCAAGGATTTCCGCTAACATTTCATCAGTAAACTCGATATCTATCCCTCCGGCATGTATTCTCGCGGTAAAAGTGTCCAATACGAAATTACAGTAAAATAATCTAATGACATTAGTAGCTATAGAGAATTGTAAAGAAACAAAGTGTTGTAACCATAATACCTCAAAGTAAGGATGGTGGTCGGGAAAGACAGTCCACTTGATCGGAGATCCGATACAAATAGTGCGCATAATGAAATCGGCATACCACAATAAGGCTTGGTCGAGAGTTTTAAAGTAAAACTCGTCCGATGCACCGTCATCCGATTAGACCGGAGAAAAGAGGAAATTCGTGTACGGATTGAATACGATGCCTCTTCATTGGCATTGGTCTTCTTTCTCTTGAAAGTATTGAATCCCTTAGGCATTCTATCCCAAAGTCTAGAAACCCTAATAATTAGAAAGTGGAGGAGAAAAGGAATTATACCTTCCGAGAATTGGATATGTTGTAGAGGACAAAATTCTCGCACGAATCCAAAGTTTGGACGAAGATCTCCACGCGGATTGGAAGAATAAAGGTGGAGAAGAGCTAGGGTTTTGGGGGCTGCTGTTGCTGTTTGATGTAGTTTGGAAGAATGAAGAAGATGGGGCCTCGGGTTCTGGCTGATACATATATATACCCAGCCGAACTTGGAAGAATTCGGACCGAACTCGGGCCGAATTCACCAAGGGTTGCCTGGCTATATAAGTGTAAAAAAATAACAATGGGCCACATCTTTTCATTAATTTGTTTAAATATTTAATTCAAAATTTAGTAATTTTAAATCTTAAAATAATATAATTAATATTTTTATAAATTAATATTCTTTACTCAGTATCTGTCTCAGTTAGCTGTAGGAGTACTGTCCCAGCTAACGGAGGTTCACCGGAGAACTCTTAAGTACCGCTTCGCTTCGACCGTAGTCGTGGTGACAGACAGACTCTTTTTAGGCTTGTCTCGAAAACAGTTATTGAGTATCGAATAAATTAATAAAACAAAATTAATTAATATTATTGATATTTAAAATTTTTAATTTTGACGTAAATAATTGAAACAATCTTCCGCTAGAGGTTTTGTGAGTATGTCAGCTAATTGATTCTGTGTGTCTATGTATACAAGGTCTATATCTCATTTTGTTGATGATCTCTAAGAAAGTGATGTCTAATCTCGATATGTTTAGTACGAGAGTGATATACTGGATTCTTAGTCAAATTAATAGAACTAGTGTTGTCACAAAAATGGGTATGTGTGTAAAATGCAATCCATAGTCTTCTAAAGTTTGTTTCATCCACAAAATTTGTGCACAACAACGTCCTGCGACGATATACTCAGCCTCTGTTGTTGATAATGCAACAGAATTTGCTTCTTACTAAACCAAGAGACTAGAGCTTTTCTAGGAAATGACATGTGCCGCTAGTGCTTTTTCTATCTACTTTGTATCCGAAAAATCAGCATCAGAATAACTGGTCACATCAAATGACGTGGTTTTGGGATACCATCGGCAGAAGAAGTGTCTTTAAGGTATCGGAAGATACGCTGAACTGCGCATAGATGTGATTCCTTAGGATTAGCTTAAAAGCGTGCACATAAGCAAACACTAAACATAATGTCTGATCGACTAGCAGTTAAATATAGCAAGCTACCGATCATACCTCGATACTTACGTATGTCGACAGGTTTGCCTTGTTCATCAATATCAAGCTTGGTTGAAGATGCCATTGGAGTACTAAGTGGCTTGACTGCTTCCATGTCAAACTTCTTTAATAGATCCTTTATGTACTTTGCTTGATTTATGAACGTCCTATTGTTGGTTTGTTTGATTTGTAGTCCGAAAAAGAATTTCAGCTCTCCCATTATGTTCATCTCAAACTCATTCTGCATACACTTTAAAAATTTTGACAAAGAGATTCATCAGTAGATCCAAAAATAATATCATCTGTATAGACTTGAATCAAAAGAATATTATTATTCAAAGATTTTATAAACAAATTAGTGTCAACCTTTCCCTTTAAAAAACCGTTATTAAGTAGAAAAAAGCTTAGACGATCGTACCAAGCACGAGGGGCTTGTTTCAAACCATATAAGGCTTTCTTCAACTTGAAATCATATTCAGGAAATTTGAAATCAGTAAAGCCGGGAGGTTAAGCTACATAAACTTCTTCTTTTATAAAACCATTTAAAAATGCACTTTTAACATCCATTTGAAATAATTTAAAATTATAAAAACATGCAAATGCACATAACATACGAATGGATTCTAATCTCGCAACTGGGGCATAAGTCTCATCGTAGTCGATACCTTCTTCTTGATTGTATCCTTGAGCTACGAGTCGAGCCTTATTACGAGTCACTAAACCATTCTTGTTCAGTTTATTTCGGAATACCCATCGGGAGCCAATGACCGGATGATCAATGGGCTTGGGAACAAGTTCACAAACTTGATTCCGTTCGAATTGGTTTAATTCCTCTTGCATAGTATCTAACCAAAAATTACAGCATGCTTCATCAATATTTTTGGATTTAAACTGCGAGACAATAGCAACACAAGAAGCTATATCTTTATTCGAGGAACGAGTACTTACACCCTTGGTAATCTCACCAATTACCAGTCTTTTAGATGATTAGCCAAGAATCTCATTTCTTTTGGTGTAGTCTCAAGATTACTAGTTCCGGCTTCTTTGCTTGGAGGTTCATCTGATGCCTGATGTGATGGTTTTGCATCTTTGTGTGAAGGTTTTGCAGTAGTTGTACTTGGTGTGATTATGTCTTCATTGTCATCATCGTCTAAGTGTTGATTTAGCTCATTAAACTTGACATTGATAGATTCTTCGATGATCATGGTTCTTTTGTTGAAAACTCTGTATCCTTTGCTCTTTTCTGTATAACCTAAAAATATACCTTCATCGGCCTTTTATCAAATTTACTCAAATTATCTTTAGTATTAAGAATAAAACATTTACAACCAAAGATCTTAAAATATGAAACATTTGGTGTTCTATCAAACCATAGTTCATCGGGAGTCTTCTTCGATATAGGTCGAATTAGAACCCTATTGAGAATATAGCATGTTGTATTTACAGCTTAGCCCATAAGTATCTAGGTAGACTAAATTAGTTTAACATTACTCTAGCCATTTTAGATAGAGTTCTGTTTTTACGTTCCACAACTCCATTTTGTTGCGGAGTCCTAGGGCAAGAGAATTCATACAAATAATCGTGTGTGTCACAAAATTGCTTCAATTCTGTATTCTCAAATTCGCCGCCATGATCACTACGAATGCGAGTAATCATGAACCATTTTTCATTCTGTACTTTCTTGCAAAAGGTGATGAATTTGATAATGCATCGTTCTTGCGTGCAAGAAAATAAACCCATATATATCTAGAAAAAATCTACAATCACAAATACATATAACTTACCACCTAGACTAGCAATTCTACTTGGTCCAAATAAGTCCATATGTAACAGTTGTAAAGGTCTAGTGGTACTTACAACGTTCTTGGATTTGAATGCGGATTTGGTAGCTTTATTCTTTTCACATTCACTACATACCGTATCTTCTCGAAAGAAATGTCCGGTAAGCCGCGTACCAACTTCTTTGTAGATAGTCTTGAAATTGTATCCATGTTTGCATGACTGAGTCTCATATGCCATAGTTGACTCTCAACGCTTTTGGCCATCAAACATGTACCTGCTTTGTTAGTATCTTCCAACAAATAGAAAACATATATGTTGTCTTCCCTAATACCTTCAAATATAGTACTACTAGTTGAACTATCAACTATAGTACATTTATTTTTATGAAGTTAATACCGTAACCGTGATCAGCTAAATGGCTTATGCTGAGCAGATTATGTTTTAACTCGGTAACTAGACAAACATCTTTAATCACTGGATAGGGTGCCTTACCAATGTCACCGATATCGATTATGTACCCGCTTAAATTATTACCGAAGGAGACGTATCCTTCTTTATTCCTCTTCGACAGTGTTGCGAATAATGAAGCATCACCGGTCATGTGCCTGGAGCAACCGCTGTCGAGGATCCATTTGCACCTAGCATGTGAAAGGGGTTCCACCTATAAAACAATTTGCAGATGAAACTCTTGGTACCCATTTCTTGTAGGGTCCTGACTGGTTAGTTTTTGGTATCCATGCATGAACATTTAATTCTACTAACTTTCTGATTCTACATGCAGAAGATATATGAACAATGAGGCCACAATAATGACATCTAGCATGTTGAGTATTGAAAGTAGTGTGAGGTGCATGATTGGTAGGTTTTGGTTTTCTAGTATAGAAGAATGCATGCCTATTTGTCTTCTTGGGCATAGTTTTGGTATGGTTTGGTCTGACAGTGTCGGGCGTGTTCCGATGATTAGGTAACTGACACGTATTAGAATAGGAAGCAGCAACTTCAGGCCATTTTTCTAAACTAATTTCCAATTTTTTGGAAGTGTCATATAATCTAGTATAGTCAGATGTGAGTGATTCTAATCTGACCTGTGCACACTGGAGACTCTTTCCTTAGATAGGTCTTCCTTTAACTAGATAATAGTTTGGTTTTTCTTCAGATAGCTTAATAGTCTCGTATAACAACAACTTAATAGATGAAAGCTCACCAGAATTATTTAAAGAGTCATTATCTCTAACATGATCTAGTAGGTCGATAAGTCTTCCTATTTTACCTTTGTACTCTTTGAGTACCTTCTTAGAGGTTTCATATTTACTATGCAGTTTCTTGTAATCATTTAGCAGGTCACTAAAAGCCTCTCCTAGTTGCTCAAAGGTAAAATCATCATAAGGATCAAACAGAGGATTAGTGATTACCTGATCGCAAGCCATCAAGCATACATTTGCAGCGTCATCTGATTGTTCATCTTTTGAGTCGCTAGCTTTACTTTTATGCCATATGCTTGTGTTGGCATACTTTCTTGATATAGATTTCTTCAGGTAGCCTTTGTCATATTTGCTGTTTTTCTTTGATGATGATGCTGTTGGACAGTCTTTCTTCATGTGTCCTTTCTTCTTGCATCCGTAGCAAATAGCATCTTGTTGTTGTTGTTATTGTCTCTTGTTCTCCTGTTAAATCTTATGAACTTCTTGAATTTTCTTACCAGAAGAGCTTGATCTTCAGAGTCGGAGTCGCTGTCATCAGAGTCGTCTTCGCCAGTTCTTATATGTTGAACCTTGAGAGCGATCGACTTCTCTGACTTCTCCTTTGGTGTAGCATCTTCAAAGTCTTGAAGTTCTAACTCGTGAGTGAGTAGCTTACCCATGAGTGTTTCCAGAGACATTGTTGAGAGGTCGTTCCCTTCAATGATTGCTGTAGCCGTTGGAATCCAATTCTTTGTAAGAGCTCGTAGAAGTTTACGAATCTTCTCATGGTTTCGAAATCCTTGCCTAGTAAAGACAAAGGATTTACAATATCCAAGAATCTTATAAACATCTGAGTGACTGATTCACTTGGCTTTATTTTGAACGCCTCGTACTCCTGAGTAAGTCTACTGATCTTTGACTCCTTGACTTGTGTTGTTCCTTCGTAGGTTACTTCGAGAAGTTTCCACACTTCACTTGATGTTGTGCAAGTAGACACCCTGTTGAATTCAGTTCTGTCTAAAGCACAAAATAGAGCGTTAATAGCATGTGCATCAAGACTGGCCTTTTCTTTTCCTCCTCTGTATATTTGTCATGGGGTTTTTCAACTAAAACTCCATCAACATTTATACGAGGGGGCTTTTTATAGCCATCAATAACTACAGACCATAAGTCAAGATCAAGAGATTTCAGAAGAAATTCATACGTATTTTCCAATAGGTGTAATTTGTGCCGTCAAACAACGGAGGTCTGTTTGTGGCTTGGCCTTCACTTGTGAATTTTACAGTTGCCATGTGTAATGATGTGATCTATAAAATAATTAAATATAACTACAATTTTACCTTGCTTTACCTGTATAACCTGCTCTGATACCAATTGTAGGAACGAAATCATAAAGCAGAATAATCTAGAGGGGGGTGAATAGAGTAGGCAGCGGAATATTGCTAATTAAAAATCTCGTTAGCAGTTAGATTATAGGTATAAAAATAATCACAAAGTAAATGACAGTAATAAAAAAGTGATCAGAAGGTAAACGCAAACACCGAGATTTATACTGGTTTCCCTCTTGTGAGGACTAGTCCAGTCGAAAGAACTCTAGCTTCCAGTTGAATCCACTATTGGAAAATCCTGCAAGTTTTCATACGAAGTCCTTGCAACTTCTACAGACGCGAGCTTTGATACGAAGAACTCGACTAACTTCTATTGTGAAGAGTTGTATCATCAATCAAGCCTCTAATTACAACTGCTCTGAAACTTCTAGACCGTACCGCACTAGCAAATCGACTAGGAGATTGTAACTGGCTTGGGATTTGAAAATGTAAGCTTTTGAGAACTCTTTGGAGAAAATATAAGCTTTATAAGAGAAGAGATTGAAAGTGAATTGATGTGTTGAAATTAGGGGCGAGCAACGGTTCGATTCGGTTGAAACCGAACCGTATATATGAAAACCAAAATAATCGTAAACCGTACTTCTCAAAACTGAAAACCGAACCGTTTTTATAAAAATCGAACAAAATCGAACCGAATTAATTCGGTTCGGTTTTCGGTCGGTTCGGTTTCATGGGCCAATGTGCCGGACCTTCAATTTTTTAGCAAAATATGCCTATTTAAATAACAATTTATTTTAAAAATATGATATTATTGTATTAATGAATTATATATTACATAGTGTGAAAAATATCAGTATATATAGATTGAGTGTAGAGAGAGAGAGAGAGTGCTAAAAACAGTACCGACAGATAATAAGAGGAGAGTGTCCTCGGCTAAGAGTTACAAAATATTAGTATATGTAGATTGAGGATAGTTTGATAAATTATTAAATCTAAATCAGTTTTCGGTTCGGTTCAGTTATCCGGATCAAGAACCGAAAACCGAACCGTTATTTTAAAATTTTAAATTTCAAACCGAAAACCGAACCGATAACCGAAAAGCCGAACCGTTTGTCATATTTCAGTTTTGTTCAGTTCAATTTTCGGTTTACAACCGTTATATGCTCACCCCTAGTTGAAATGATCGAAATATTTCTCTATTTATAGTTTTTCCAAAGACAGAATTCTGATAGAATTCGGGCAGAACTCTGACAGAGGTCTTTGTAACAAACTGCAACTGAAGGGTGACCAAGTTCAAAATCAAATGTTCACATAACGTTCAACTTGGCCGAACTCTGGCCGAGTTCTGCTGGTTCTGCCAGTTGATTATAAGAAAAATCATTTTGGCTTTTTGAAAATCCTTCAGAAGCTTTTTGTAAAATAGGTGTTTTTCAAAAATATAGGTCATTTTTAAAAGGATAGGGTGATTTTGAAAAACGAATCCGGATAGCCTATTTGCCAGTACGACTTGGTGTACAATGTATTCCTAGACTCAATAAAATAAAAAATTATATTACTTTGACGGAGGTACATTTGGAGTGGCAAACAGCTTCAGTCTTGAACATCGTAGATATCCATCGTTGAGCAGTATCCAAAACGTTGTAGGTAAATATCTGAATTGCCTTGGATTTATATCGAGACAGAGTTTGATCAATTATTAAAATCAGATTTGATGATGACCAATGGGCCAACACCAACTTCGTAGAACGTGCCCACACATACCTACGACCACGCGCATCTCAATCAAACGATGCCACGCATCTACAGCAATTGGTGCAACCGCTCATACAAGTTGTTACATTGACCCACGCACAACCTGATGAAGCTCGTGCAAGGTGATCAAACATTGTTCAGAACAGAGTGACCTAGTGCGCAAGCCACTAACTTTGCAGAAAGTACCCACTATACCGCCCACGACTATGCGTATCTCAATCAAACGATGCCACGCATCTACAGCAGTTGGTGTAACCGCTCGCACAAGTGAACAGGAGGCGCGCAACCTTAAGTGCGCACAACTCAGAATAACTGCTAAAAAATTATTTCAAGAACTCTATAAATAGAGTTTTAAATCAGTCTCAAGGCATCACGAATGATCATAATCTCCTGCTAAAGTGCTATTGCATCTGCCAGAGGCTTGTGTCTTCAATATCACATCGTCCAAGGGATAAAGTGATCGTCTTCTGATCATATTCCTATAGTTGTACTTCTCCAAAAATCAATTGTACTCTTGTACTCTTTCTTTCAGTTTGTAATAGAACTTTTTATTTTTGCAAACAGGTGCGTGTCATGACAATGATAACTCAGGGGAACTCTAATTCGGGGAATGACGATCGTGTAATGTGTTATTGTTTTGATGGATGCTATACTTGGGATTTTGATTGGAATGAATGCTTGGATGAAAAAGAAAGTATCTTGATTGCTTGACAATAACCAAAATATCGACGTTCTTATCTTGTGCGAGCATAACTCCATCGCACATGCATCACGTCAGATTTGTGGAGATCGTTCCACGTGAGCGCTGACATGGTCATTCATGTCCAGCAAAAATGATTGAACTCGGAAGATCAGGGCACGGCAATTTGGATTGCTTCGACTTGTGGTTTGATACGAAAGTAAATTTGAGGATTGGTCAAACTTGTGATTGACCATTAAGTAAATTTGATGATTGACTAGATCCAATTTGCGTATCAAGAATGAATTAATCTAGACTCAAAGCAAGAGTTATGTCCCGATGAGAACGATTATCCTGCAGGAATGCATGGTGATTTCATGTCCAACATGGATGATCGGACTTGCATGAGATTGGAGCGTGACATATTGTTAAGCTAGACGACCTTGTGATCGATTATGTGAATTGTGATAAATAATTTAGGGAATATAGAATAAATTATTTTGGTTTGGTAATAAATCATGTCGTAGCGTACTTGACTTGGAAATGATGGATAGGTAGATTATATCTAACGTGTTTGAAGAGATAGAATATGCCAATTGCTAGTTTACACACGATAATGATATGCAGAGGATTTGGTTGAGCAAAACTTATTGTAGGATGGCTTTGCAGAATGACTCAGACCCCTGGACTGAACGCTACGAATACAGATAGGAGAAATCTATGCTCGAAGAATTAGAAATCGGGAGCGACGCAAACTTGGGTAGAAAATCCTGTACTATCAACTTTGGTTTGACCTTAGGATTGGGGTTAGTGTTGATATTATTATTAGGAACTATGATTCCAATACTGATAGATGACTTTAGCCTATAGAGATGGCCTAGTGGTTAGGCAAGACGTCCCTGTTTCGAGAGATAGAATCGGTATGATTGATTTTCAGGATTGATAGGATGAATCGAATAGGTGGGATTGGATTCACTATCACAAGGGTTGGCTAAAATACACATATTTTGGGGATGCCTTAAATATGTGCTCGATCCAACTAAGTGATACGTTAAATTCAAATGAGAATAAAGGAACGAGTAGTAATCGAGAATTTTGAAATTGTGTTGCGAAGAAAAAGATTGATGGTAGTGCAATTATTGGATTCGAAACAAACTCGGATGTTGATTGATCAGGTAGTTTGCCTAGAACTGAGCTGTCTATGTGTACGACGAGTGTAAGTTACCCAAGTTGAGATATAGTTATTTGTGTCGAAAGATAACTAAAGCACTGTCATGTCCCGCTCCCATAGGAGCGATCGTCCTAGCTAAGGCGTGATACCACACGAGCCTAGATTACGCTCGTATAAGGCAGGTTCCATAACAGCCGATTACAGCGGCTGCGACGGGGTCGTTGCACAGAAGTCCCAAGCAGAGACATTGAATATGCCAGCAAAAATTTAGAAGCAAAACACAAGTCATTCAAAAGGTACATTTATTGATATTGAAACAAGGATTACAATGGGGCATAAGGCCAAGATTACAAGTCACTCAAGCTCACTCAAGCTCACCCTTCTCATATTACAAGTCACTCAGCTCTCCCTCATCTCTCATGTAAAAGTCTTGAACCAGCGGATGCTTCAGAAGGCGATGTCCATACATTATGTCCCGTATAATTCTGACTACGTGGCCGCACGCCTCGAATCGCCAAGGAACTCCGTGCCTCGACGCATCCAACCGAGCTCCGTGCCACGAGCTTCTACCTATGCCTGCACATGGAAATTATGTGGGTGTCAGTACTCAACTGTACTGGTGGAATGAGCTCTTCGCCCATATACAAAACCAACACGTTCAATTACTTTGTGTAACATAGTCCCTTTAGGATTGTCTTTCTACTCTTACCTTAGGATCAGTTTTAGGACAGACACCTTGGCCTATTTGTGTCTTTAGACCATCCCGTGCTTGCATCAACAATTAACCAATCAAGTCATGTTTGTCTTACGACCCAACATCAGAGACGCGACTACGTGTAGCACCCAATTTCTTTAAGACTGTGCTATAAATCCATCGTGCCATGCCTCGCAACTCAGTATGACTTAACTATATCGCCGCCTCGCTGCCCTTGCTACTTTGATCACCAACTGACCCAAATTAAGACTTTTGGACTAAGTGTCACTGGACCGACTTTGTCTTGCGGCATTTCCTGACTTAAACTCAAGATGACTCAAATCCACTTATGCAACTTATATGCCGACAACTTAAGACTTGAAGCTACATCTCGTGCCGAAGCACAGTGTCTTCGTTACAGCCAAATCTTAGGCCCAAATATTGTCTTCCGATCGTGCACGCATTCGACTCGACTCATTGATATAGTGAACACAATACTCGACTCAATCCAAAGGCATGCACGCGGATCGTCGCCCATGCCGACTCATCTATATGAACTAGTCTCTAGCGCCCAGAGCTAATAGACTCCCTTTATAGCTTTTGAGAGATGGATGCCCCTTGCCAGCACGATTAGCGAGCTTCGCGGTAAGTCCCCGCCTAACCCGTACGGTCATCCAGCACATCTATGATGTTACCATCGAAACGGTTCCCGTTGGCCGCCTGTGTCGCCATTCGAAAAACGTTTTACTTGTACAAGTTGTCCAATGACCATGCAAGACTCGACTCGAACTGACGTCTCACACAGTCATCTTCTACTTCTAGTGTTACCATCTCTTTCAGGGCCCAGTTCAATACTCCACATCTGAGACCTCGCCTCGACAACCGATGGTCACGAGCATTCTTCTTTCTTGCCCTATCATTTTATTCGACTCAGGAACGACTATTTGAAAGCCCTCCTTCTAACTCAATTAAATCAGCCATGGCCCGTGGCTTAGAAATACTAAGTCCGTGATATCGTGCCTTACGTCAATTGGTGTTCTGGGTGACACTACGCCCAAGACATACCTATGCACGGCCTTAAAAATTGTGAAACCAAGTAATATCGAAAACGCAGAAACAGGGACAGGTTAGAATGAGGTCGACCGCCACCACTTTGCCTAACTTATCGAGCCTACAACTTAACCCAAGAGATGAGCAAAGGCTTGCCAAGCCTTGCATCATGGAAGCAACTTTATCGAGCATT
>JANAVB010032009.1:27500-35000 GCA_029216955.1 Iris pallida
CAGCAGATACAGTTAGCCATAACATAAACGTAAACATAGTGTTCGTGCTCATGCCGTCCCATTTTCCTTAGCCTGCAGTGGTTAGAACTTAACATAAGCCAACATATGATTCACGCAACCGACTATTCACAAACATAAACATATGCATAATGGGTAGCAGGCCCTGCGCCTGCACCCAGCTCTCATCTCAGCCCACCGGCCCTAACTATATGAAGGTCACGGTGTGTCGCACCGTAATGGACTTGGCATCTCATATGTGTAAGCCTACAATCGCTTCGATACGGGTTGCTAGCCCAGTATCCGAAGGATCCCAAACTTACGGGTATCATAGCTTATCACAGCACTGGACGGTCGCAATCCGTCCGAATGTTGTGCACCATAAATACCACACATAATTCCCTCCTAGGCCGAACGGTCCCGGCGCCCCGGCATAACCGTTCGAGGGAAGCCACACCCGTGCACGGGCAATCCGAGTCCATTGACCATGCAATATGCGCCATAGCATACAAGTCATAGCATACCAGCCGATCTCGTGTTCCATAAACATAATCCACCATTCATATGGGGAGCTCCGTCGGCATTATGCCCCAACACATCCATATTGGTGCACGACGCCCAACGGCTTAGTCGTCTCATACTCGTATCCATGCGTCCCGTTCATAATGTTATTCGCATAGCCTACCTCCGTATTTACTTAGTCTTTTCGTAGCTTAAGTGCGCAAAGGCACGCTCAGCACCATAATCAATGTTCTACGCCTAGAGTTCAATGTTCTCGGAGCCGTGCACATGATGCACATCTCATTATCATCTTTCAATGTTCTACCATTATTGCCCTACTGCGACTCGTGCACTCGATGCACGTCGCTTTAAATGTTCGATTGTTCAATGTTCTATCTTAGTGTTCAACGCATACTTAGACACTTACTCGTCGAGCCACGCTCGCTAACTCGATAATATATTATGCAACCATAACGTATTTTATTAGACGTGAAGGAATAGGGAGAGAGAGTCAAGAACCCGCCCACCTTAAGTCTTACGCCTTGCCGATTGAAGCGCCTCGCTTCCATAACTCGATCGCATAGCTAACTCTTGGACTTAGCCATTCCTTTGCTCTACTCGGTTGATTTGGCCTATCGCGCCCATGCCACAATCCGTTGCAAGGCCACGATTTTGTTTTGCGGACATTTCATTGCATAAGGCAAAATGCCGACCTCTTATCGTCCAGCGTAGAAGCATAGCCTGCACACCAGATCAACTAAAATCAGCACTTGCTCAAGCGGGACTTACTCTTTGCATCGATTCGATTCATAGATTCCAACCGACTCAAAGCTTACCTTTGGCCAACGCAACACTTGCATCGATTCGCATCGATACCTTATCGGGTCAACGCAACTCTTCGAGTCAACGACTCATCGTAATGCACCGATGCGGAGCGGGACATTACATAATATACCACTCAAAATCAGGTTCGTCCTCGAACCGAAACCAACACTTAATCCAAGTGCCTCGCATAGATCGCTTCACGATCTCGTGCTACTATCGTTGAATCATACAACTCAGTCTGGATCATACACATATTTTAGGCGTCCCACCAATATATGCATTTCAGCCAAGCTCAGTTGTAGGATATCGGGACAACTTACAATCTCAACTTAAATCCTCAAGCACCAATCAGTCCGTACTCGACTTAGTCTTATCTTAGCGCCTATTCCCAAATACTCTTCGTATACAGTATCCCATAACATGCGATCGTCTTCCAAATATCTCTGCACATAACTTGATTCAAATCCGTAAATTCGATCTCATAAGTTTTTCGCCGGCCACCTAACGCATGCATTGCATAAGTCATTGCGCATCCGATCGCAACGAGCTCCCGCAATGCCTATTCGCCCAACCGTTTCCTATCTCTCGCATAACTTAAATCTTTTATCCAATCATTCATAACGCTTGGCCTCTACGACATGGACTACGTCAACATGTCACAAATTCCTTTTGTCTACAATCCGTACTAAGTCTCGAACACAACTATCCATATATGATTCACGTTCTCTCGCTCTATCCACGCATTGCGTCTGGGGCTACCCCCGCTAGGTAACTTATCCAGACATCATGCTCGCGCTCTCCCGACACAAGAGGTCAACTTGAGTCTACGATGCTCAAAGGCAACAATCTTTCTGACCCAAGGTCTCTTACGATATGCCTATCTCCGATACTCGACCGAGTACGAATCCTTTACTTAGTCCCCGTTTCAATCTCGACTAGTTCGTTTCGTAACATAGATCGCGCTCAATACACATGGCCTAACCGTTACTCAACCGATCTGCGACACTCTTAGGGTCGTTCTACTATCCGTTACTCTCATACATTGCAAAATTCTTGCAATCGCCTTACCGCGTCACTACGCTAAGCACGTTCCTCAACATCCACTTGATCCAACATAACTTTTCTGACCATATCGATTCTAGTACTCGCTAACTTTCGAGACACGATACTCACTCGCTTAGACTTATCCTCGACATGCACTACCTCATTCCTTATCCTTCTTACGCGACTTCTTTAGGGTCATCCTATGGGACTCCAACATTCACTTGATTTGGCGGTCAAGTCTTCTAGGGTCATCTGCCCCGGAACTACGCTCGATAATTGAAGATCATCAACGAGGGACAGTTACAACGAACCATGCTATATCCTACCGCGGAGCCAAATCAATTTCCGACGCTTCCTACGGAACTTTACCCAATCCGACATACCAATCCATAATTTCTCTACTCTCGTGCGACTGATGCGCCGTTAACTACTCGAGTCACTTAGGTACTGCCGTTGACAATATCGCACAATCCTCAATTCCACCTTCGCATCAAACCACAAATCCATATCCAAATTGCCACGCCTTGCAAGTTCGATCATCCCCACTGGATGAATCACCATACCAGTGCTCACGCGGAATGATCGTCCAAATTTGACGTGACGCATGTGCGAGGCTGGTGTTGCGCTCGCTCAAGACAAGAATGTCAACATAGTGGTGATCCGCGAAGCAATCCAGACACTTTCGATTTCATCCGAGCAACATCCATCGACTCTCAATTTCTCCGAAGCATTCCTACCGTTATCATCCAAACTGCCATAGCTTAACTTGCATCTTATTCATCCAACAACAATGCTCAACATAATTTTCGTTCATTCGATCAGAGTATCCCCGAGTTATTGTATATCGTCTTTGATACGCCTCAATACCATCGTCGATATGCATAACTTGAACATCCTCCTTTCTCATAAGCTCAAACCCGTTGCAATCATTGCCATTATCCGAACTCGAATACGAATCAAGTCTCGCACAAATCACTTCTCATATCCCTAACTCGTACTTCCAAATCGTGCTACCGACTCATTGTATTAACCCAAATTCGTTCGTACAATTTCTCCGTACTTACTCAACATGTTCCGAAGAAGTCTCCGTACTAACTCAACATAAGTTCGACCGGGTCGACCATTTCCTCAACGTAACATTCATTCACATATGCTCGGCCTATCGTTCGACTTATACTTAGCGAATCCTCGTCCGACGTATCCTCCGTAGGTATGACTTCGCACATACTCGTTCAACTTAATTCATCAAGGCATACTCGCATCGACTTCTACTAAGTCATTCATACTCAAGTCTCGGCACTACTCCGTTCGTTGAGGACAACGTATCGTATCAACATAATTGTCTCGACGTAACCTATCGTAAGTCCCCAACCAGCTTAACATCGCTATCGCTAAGTGGTATTCCATATACCACTCAGGATCGAGCCTATCGTTATCGACACAATACTTCGCTATACTTGCTCGTATAATTGGTATTGCATATACCACTCGGAATCGAGTCATTACTCAACATCACACTTCGTATAGGTCCGACTTCTATCTCAACTTAACTGTCCCGTATGGCGATCCTTCCGATCCCAGCTCTAACATTAGCTCAAGTTTGACATACATTCAATCTAACCGTACCATGGCGATCATCTCGATCCCATCCGCAACATTCGCTTATTCAAAGCTCAACGCGACATATGGCCAACATACACGTTCGCCAACTCAAACTCGACTTAGCGACCATCTCGACTCGTTATTATCGCATCCACGATTTTCGAATCCCGCACGTTGCAGCTCGTGCAACAACTTAGTCTCGATACTTAAGGTCTTTACTAAATCTCGAACAGCATTTCGCTATCCATCCGCATAGCCATACTACGCACATCATACCGTATCGACTCGTCGCACCGATGCAACGAACGATCCACGACTTACTGCACTCCGTGCAACCGATAACACATAACTATTTCCGTAGTCACATAACACGTATCGTCTCATATATCGACCCGTTGCACTTCGTGCAACCAACAACACATAACTTCTCGCACTGCGTGTGACCAACAACACATATATCATTGCACTTCGTGCAACCAACATCAACATATTCGTTGCACTTCGTGCGACCAGCATCCCATAACCCGTTGCACTCCGTGCAACCAACACTCTCCGATGGCACCCGGAGATCACGTAATAGTCACGACATACTTGTGGCAGACGTATGCAACTTAATATAGACTTATTGTATGGAACATCCAATGTAGCGTCGAGCAGATCCATGAGCCATGCGGTTGCGGAAACAACTTAGAGTCTTAACTGAATTTCGATATCGAAGCAACTGAGGGTCAAAGAGATTCACGCACGGTCCAAAGGATGGAACCGCTCTGATACCAACTTGTCACGCCCCGATCTGGGAAATCGCTCGTCCTCGCTAGATTTAACCCGAATCATCGCCATCGCTGGGGCGTGATGCCGCACGAGCCTGGAGTTGCGCTCGTGCAAGGCAAGATAACAGGTTCACATAGAACTATCTCAAATCGATAACATAAGCAGCGGAAGAAGACAAAGTAAAACATAAGAATCTCTTTTATTCATATTGAACTGAAGGTTACAAAGGCTCTGAATAGCCCAACATAAAATGCCAATTGGCTACAACGCTCATGATCTCTCTAGCTCACAAAGGATTACATTGTTCCATACATTATGCCCCTTTATAGCCACCAAGTAGTCTTCGGCCGAACATCTCCATGTCGCAAGTCCGAACGCATATGCGGAAGCTCCTCTTGAACGCCAAGGACTCCATGCCTCGGCACGTCCAAGCCAAGCTCCGCCCCGAGCTGATCATAACCTGAACCTGCACATAAACTAGTGGGGGTTTAGTGCTTTCGTCCTCGCTTCGCACTGATCAAGACCCGCTCGCACCCAAACCAAACACTTAATCATTTAGTGAAACATGCATCTTAATTTGTGGTCTTTCTATTTAGCCTTAGGATCAATTTCATGGCAAAACTTAACATAGCACATTATTATAATGTGTCAGCACATCCCGTGTTCCTGCAGCAGATACAGTTAGCCATAACATAAACGTAAACATAGTGTTCGTGCTCATGCCGTCCCATTTTCCTTAGCCTGCAGTGGTTAGAACTTAACATAAGCCAACATATGATTCACGCAACCGACTATTCACAAACATAAACATATGCATAATGGGTAGCAGGCCCTGCGCCTGCACCCAGCTCTCATCTCAGCCCACCGGCCCTAACTATATGAAGGTCACGGTGTGTCGCACCGTAATGGACTTGGCATCTCATATGTGTAAGCCTACAATCGCTTCGATACGGGTTGCTAGCCCAGTATCCGAAGGATCCCAAACTTACGGGTATCATAGCTTATCACAGCACTGGACGGTCGCAATCCGTCCGAATGTTGTGCACCATAAATACCACACATAATTCCCTCCTAGGCCGAACGGTCCCGGCGCCCCGGCATAACCGTTCGAGGGAAGCCACACCCGTGCACGGGCAATCCGAGTCCATTGACCATGCAATATGCGCCATAGCATACAAGTCATAGCATACCAGCCGATCTCGTGTTCCATAAACATAATCCACCATTCATATGGGGAGCTCCGTCGGCATTATGCCCCAACACATCCATATTGGTGCACGACGCCCAACGGCTTAGTCGTCTCATACTCGTATCCATGCGTCCCGTTCATAATGTTATTCGCATAGCCTACCTCCGTATTTACTTAGTCTTTTCGTAGCTTAAGTGCGCAAAGGCACGCTCAGCACCATAATCAATGTTCTACGCCTAGAGTTCAATGTTCTCGGAGCCGTGCACATGATGCACATCTCATTATCATCTTTCAATGTTCTACCATTATTGCCCTACTGCGACTCGTGCACTCGATGCACGTCGCTTTAAATGTTCGATTGTTCAATGTTCTATCTTAGTGTTCAACGCATACTTAGACACTTACTCGTCGAGCCACGCTCGCTAACTCGATAATATATTATGCAACCATAACGTATTTTATTAGACGTGAAGGAATAGGGAGAGAGAGTCAAGAACCCGCCCACCTTAAGTCTTACGCCTTGCCGATTGAAGCGCCTCGCTTCCATAACTCGATCGCATAGCTAACTCTTGGACTTAGCCATTCCTTTGCTCTACTCGGTTGATTTGGCCTATCGCGCCCATGCCACAATCCGTTGCAAGGCCACGATTTTGTTTTGCGGACATTTCATTGCATAAGGCAAAATGCCGACCTCTTATCGTCCAGCGTAGAAGCATAGCCTGCACACCAGATCAACTAAAATCAGCACTTGCTCAAGCGGGACTTACTCTTTGCATCGATTCGATTCATAGATTCCAACCGACTCAAAGCTTACCTTTGGCCAACGCAACACTTGCATCGATTCGCATCGATACCTTATCGGGTCAACGCAACTCTTCGAGTCAACGACTCATCGTAATGCACCGATGCGGAGCGGGACATTACAGAAGGGACGGCTCGGAACATACTCAACGGGGCGTTTCCCGAATGCGATCGGGTTTGCTGCACGGGCAACTCGGGTGTCGCCGGCGAGGCCGGGAACCGACTGAAGGGGCCGTCGCATCGGCAGTTGGCTGCACGGAAGCAGGGAGCCTGCCGAGGCTAGCGGGTCCAATACCACTCACGTGCCGACACGGCCGCACCCGGGGCTGCCGCACGCTGCCCGAATCGTACCCCCGCGGGGAGCCGTATGGCTCGACCCGCGGGAGCACGAATCGGGTCAGCTTCGCAGCTGCCCCGGGCGCTCCGCCGAGCACGACGAGGAAATTCGCTCGTTTCCAGCATCTCGTGGTGAGGCGACGGGTCGCGCTGCACCGTTGAAGGCGACATCGGTAAGCTCGCTGCACGAGGGTCCACGGTCGCGGGGCGGGTCGACCTGCACCGGGCGAGGCGACGATAAGCTCGTTCGGACGGCATCGCATTCCTGCTGCGACGCAATTTTTTTCGCCTCGCACGGGCAGTTTCTGCCGCGCACCCGCGTCCCGTGGCCTCGCACGGGACCTTCGCACAAGGGTCCGTGGTGCAGCAGCGGGCCTTGCTGCACCGGGCGCGTCAACGATAGGGTCGTGGGGGATTTCGTTCGCACAGCATCC
>JANAVB010032009.1:55000-57500 GCA_029216955.1 Iris pallida
TTTTTCGCCTCGCACGGGCAGTTTCTGCCGCGCACCCGCGTCCCGTGGCCTCGCACGGGACCTTCGCACAAGGGTCCGTGGTGCAGCAGCGGGCCTTGCTGCACCGGGCGCGTCAACGATAGGGTCGTGGGGGATTTCGTTCGCACAGCATCCCATTTTGCCCGCAAAGCCGCACCTACTCAAACTTTGTTGCGCCGCCCAAATTTCAGCTCAACTCGCTTCCCCCTATAATAGATTTGCAGTTTTATTGTTGGGCTGACTCCGGGGTACCAAAGTGCTTGAGGAGCTTGTCATTTTTGGGGAAAACGCGCCCAACCTCCCGCTCGGTCGGGGGGGTTCGAAACTGGCACGAGTTGCGGCAGATTCTGTCGCACGGGCTGAGAGCTGCGCGCCGCGCGCAGAAACAGCTGCAACGCCTCGCCTCGCGCTGGGACGCGAGCGAGGCGGGCGGCCCGTGCAGCCGTTCGATGCGCTGGTCGCCTCAGCGCGCCGCCGCGAGCCCGTGCTCGCCGATGCAGCCTGTCAGGCCCACGCCGTGGGCAGAAACTGCCGCGCGACAGAAAACGTCGCGAACCGTCGCGCACCCAAAGCCAGCAAGCGCCCGGTCGCTGGATCGCCGCGCGCGGGCAGCCGTTCGACGCGCCGTGCACCCCCCGCGCGCACGGGATTGTGGCGCGCGACGAACATCCCCCCCTTCACCACCTACTCCCCTATAATAGATTTGCAGTTTTATTGTGGGGATGACTCCGGGGGACCAAAGTGCTTGAGGAGCTTGTCATTTTTCGCGCGCAGCCGCAGGCCGCGCCCGTGCTCGCCGATGCAGCCTGTCAGGCCCACGCCGTGGGCAGGAATCCGCCGCGGGGCAAACGAAGTGCCGCGAGGCACACAAACCGCAGCATATGCGCACCCGGTCGATCCCGTGCAGCCGATAGGGCCTGTCAGGCCCACGCCGTGCACAGAAAATCTTCGTGCGCGCTGAAACTGCTGCAACGCATGCGTTTCTGTGTCCCGTGCGGCCGACAGGGCCTGTCAGGCCCACGCCGTGCACGGAAATTCTTCGCATGCGCAGAAACTGCTGCAACGCTTGCATTTCCGTCCCCCGTGCGGCTGATAGGCCATGTCAGGCCCACGCCGTGCACGGACACTGGTTGCGTGCGCAGTAACTGCTGCAACTTGAGGGTTCCTCGATCCCGTGCGGCCGACAGGGCCTGTCAGGCCCACGCCGTGCACAGAAATTAATCGTGCGCGCAGAAACTGCTGCAACGCTTCCATTCCTCTGTCCCGTGCGGCCGATAGGGGCTGTCAGGCCCACGCCGTGCACAGAAATTCTTCGTGTGCACAGAAACTGCAACAACGCTCGCATTCCTCAGTCCCGTGCGGCCGATAGGCCCCGTCAAGCCCACGCCGTGGGCAGAAATTGTCGCGCGACAGAAAACGCCGCGAATCGTCGCGCAAGCAAAATTCGCAAGCGCGCGCTCGCTAAATGGCCGCGAGCGTGGAGCCGTTCGACGCGCCGTGCGCGCGCGCGACGAACATCCCCCCTTCACCACCTACTCCCCTATAATAGATTTGCAGTTTTATTGTGGGGATGATTCCGGGGGACCAAAGTGCTTGAGGAGCTTGTCATTTTTCGCGCGCAGCCGCAGGCCGCGCCCGTGCTCGCCGATGCAGCCTGTCAGGCCCACGCCGTGGGCAGGAATCTGCCGCGGGGCAAACGAAGTGCCGCGAGGCACACAAACCGCAGCATATGCGCACCCGGTCGATCCCGTGCGGCCGATAGGGCATGTCAGGCCCACGCCGTGCACAGAAAATCTTCGTGCGCGCAGAAACTGCTGCAACGCATGCGTTTCTGTGTCCCGTGCGGCCGATAGGGCCTGTCAAGCCCACGCCGTGCACAGGAATTGTTCGTGTGCGCAGAAACTGCTGCAACGCTTGCATTCCTCTGTCCCGTGCGGCCGATAGGGGCTGTCAGGCCCACGTCGTGCACAGAAATTGTTCGTGCGCGCAGAAACTGCTGCAATGCTTGCGTTTCTGTGTCCCGTGCGGCCGATAGGGCCTGTCAGGCCACGCCGTGCACAGGAATTCTTCGCATGCGCAGAAACTGCTGCACCGCTTGCATTTTTGTGTCCCGTGGTGCCGATAGGGCCTGTCAGGCCCACGCCGTGCACAGGAATTCTTCGTGTGCGCAGAAACTGCTGCAACGCTTGCATTTCTGTGTCCCGTGGTGCCGATAGGGCCTGTCACGCCCACGCCGTGCGCAGAAATTCTTCGCGCGCGCAGAAACTGCTGCAACGCATGCGTTTCTGCGTCCCGTGCGGCCGATAGTGCCTGTCACGCCCACGCCGTGCACAGAAACTGTTTGCGTGCGCAGAAACTGCAGCAACTCGTGGGTTCCTCCGTCCCGTGCGGCCGATAGGGCCTGTCACGCCCACGCCGTGCGCAGAAACTGTTTGCGTGCGCAGAAACTGCAGCAACTCGTGGGTTCCTCCGTCCCGTGCGG
>JANAVB010032010.1:0-30000 GCA_029216955.1 Iris pallida
ATTTTGAATCTTGATGTTAGTGTTGAATTTTTTATTTGTATTATATGTATATGTACATTTTTTTTGTGGAATTAAGGTATAACCTGATAACATACTTGATAAGGACAGTGGAAGGTAAAGTCTACTTTATTATGGAATTTAGAATTTATTGCATCATATTTGCTAGCATGACAAGGACGTAGAGCCTGATATAGCTATACTTATCTTAGTTATGAACTAGATTTTCTTGCAGCCATACCGGTGGCGTGGTAAGAATTCTAGATAACATGATTATAGGGGTTATGCCTTATTATGGACTCTATCGTTTATTGCGCATGCTTATTGGCGTGCAATTCTGACAACATAATTTCAGGAAGACGCATATGATTATCAGATTGTACCTTAAATATTTTTGAACATGTTTTCTCTACTTTTATTTCAGTCCATTCAAAAAAAAAGAATTGTTATTTGTTTGTTTTGTTTTGTTTCTCATTATTTAACTTAGGAGTGCTTTAGCTGTTTTTATAACTTTTTTGTAACTTCTTACTATGATTTTCTTCTTAATACAATGAATCGATGATTTTACTAGACCTTATCTTGGATTTGATAGTTTAGCTCTGGTTTCAAAATGGTTCCTTATTTGAAACGATAAGCAGAACAATTTTTCGTTATTTCTTCTTGCTACTATCCTTATATTAAATAATAATATAATAAAATTCCTTGATTTCACCAATCACCTACTTGCAATCTTGGTAGAATCTAAATGTTAGTATTAACGTAGAATTAATTTTTTTTATTGGTACATGATATATATCTATATATATATCTATATAATATAATATATAGTGGACACTTGCCTGACACGTATGCATGCTACACTTTGAATTCCAACCTATCTAAACATATTAATATGTTGTTGATATTTAAATTGTCAAAACCCCAATATTTCTGGTTCTCTGCTTTTTCCTTTAAATTTGTAATTCAAATATAAATTTTATGTTAGTTGTTTTGTTTGTATCTCTGCACATGTATGTTATACAGGGTTTTAAATTTTTTTTTAGGGAAATTGGTTGAGTTTATGTTTGAATTTATCAAATCTATGACTGTGTGCATATTAACCCTTATACTGGATTTTAAATGTTAGTTCAATTGTTGTTTTAAATGTAATATTTTGAGCTATATATCTTGTGGTATGTAGGGATATAAAGTTAGGTTTCATATTCTTGCATGTTAGGTTGTGATAAACATTGGGTTGGTCTGATGTTCGAATTTTTCCAAAAGCCGAAAACTGAATACATAACATTTTCACATTGATTTCCAATATTTAGTTCAATTTCAGATTTAATATGTAATATTGAACTGTTATGCAGCTAAAGTTGGATAGTATGTTAGGGTTTCTTCTCTATCATGTTAGGATGTATGGAAGCATTGAGTTAGTTGTGATGTTTCAAATCCCTAAAAATTTGAAACTGCATTATTTAATATTACATTAGTTTAAATGTTAGCTTATTTTCAGATTTTTGTAAATGCTGAACTAAAACTGGGTTTTAACCTTTCCTAAAGCTATAACCCTGTACAAGACACACACACCCTAACTTAGTATACACTGCCATGTAACCTAACCCTTCCTCTCTATGTTAGTTCATATATCTATATAGATATATTATTATATATAGTTATGCATACATGTTATAATGTATATAGATACATACTAATTTCTAAATTTCTACTCTCTATCTATAGATATATGTATATAATGGTTAGCCATGCATGTTATGAGTAAATAGGTTGTGCATTGTAGATTGTTTAACCATATGCCATGAGTAGTGTAACTTGATATCTATTGTTTTGAAACCCAAATCCTCCTATACACTTTCGTGTATATTCACGCACCACACATGCCTACTATCAACCACATAACCTTTACATAATGCTAGCTTTTCCCTCTCTAACACACTCTCTATATAATCTATATTGTGATTAGATTTCCATGCAATTGACTTTCATTCTTTACTTTTGATTTTGATTTTTCTTTGAATAGTACTCTTTATAGATAATTGGTGGTTATCTTATTTTATTTTCTGATAAGTACCATTTTTTATAGGATGGTAGACTGTCTTACAGTTTTGATGATTTGTTATTTCTGTATCTTTTCCAGTTTAACACCCCCGATTGCTTGTATGTTTGATACCCTATGACCCTTTCGTTAGCATGACTAGTATACCTAGATGAGACTTTCACTACCACCATATGCCATGACCCTGTATGTCATCCTTCTAAATCGTATGATTTGTTTAAGTTCTGAGACTTTGATTGTGGGGGTTTGACCTAGAAGGAGTATGAACATTTTAATTTCGAGGACAAAATTTTTCTAAGGGGGTAGGATTATAACACCCACTTTTCTAAATGAGGTAATTTGAACTTTTATAATTTGGATTAATCGATAATAGATTTAACTCATGTTGTAATTTTTGATAAAAAATTTTATTTTATTTTGGGAAAATTTTATATTTTTAATATTATTTTTATTGGATTTGTTTCGTCGGGTTTTGAGTTTCGTCTAGTTCCGACTTGTATTGTGACCCGGGTAGCTTGAACTCTAGATGGGACCCAATTTAAGTTAAGCATGGCTCACAAGACCCAACATTAAGTTCGTTAATTAAACTAATTTTTATCATGATAGAATGGTTAAGTTAGAGACTCAAAACTAATCATTTTGACCCCAAACTTGCACCTAGTCTAGACTTAACCCTATGATACTAGAGAGGGGCAATTAGGACATTTCCCATTAGCCCTAATGGACTCTTTATGGCAGCCACCTTTAGGAGAGATGATTCATTTCATTCATTACAATCTTGCCTCTTTATTTTCCGTTTGTTCTTCCCCAATTTTAGAGAGCCTTCCCATTGATTTGATCTCCAAATCAAATCATTCCTTCACCAAACCTTCCCTCAATCATTTCCATTCTCCAAGGGAAGGGTGCTACCAGGATTGGAAGAGTGCAAGGAGGAGTGTCCACTTTGAGGGATCTTCGTATCGGAGCCGTGTCCTAAATTTCATTGGGATTCCACTCCCAATAGGTAAAACCTATCCTCTAAATCGATTTCCTTTGCATATAAATTATTTTGAATTCGTAGGATCCATCCTCATGCATGTTCCCATTTAGATTCAAATTTGAGGCCATTTGGAGCTCTCTTGAGGATTTTAGATATGTGTCTTGTGTCCTACTTGATAGATCCCAAATTAGGACACCCCATGTGTATGTAGTTGATAATAGTTTAAATATATATTTAATTCAGTTTTATAATGGTTAGAGAGTGGATTGATCTTAGTTAGATGGTTAGAATGAGTTTCATTTGGATACCTATGTTTGTATCCAAGTATCTTGGCCTATATGTGTTCTTTTGTCAAATCCGTCATAATTTTCATCCACGTTTTTATTAACCAAATCAACTTAGAAATGTTATAATTTTAGCTTAGAACTCCGATTTATCTCTCATTTTTTTAAAAGAACCGTATCGAAGTTAGCTTTCCAATATATATTTTAATAAGCCAAATTATTTATGTAATTTTCTGTAGAATTATTTGAGTGTCAGTTGTACGAAAGACGAACGTGTTTCGGTATTTTCGCGATTTCGGGAGCTTCCGGACACGAAAATGCGATCCGTTTAAAGTTTCGGAAAGCTAATACAAAGGGATATGACATATTTTAATCCTAGAATTTAGTGATCCCAATTGGTACAGTATTGGTTTTTAAGTAGAAGAGTGACTATACGATATATGCATTTGTGTAACCTATGAGCCTATGTAGTATGGATATTAAATGATATAGTATGTAATGCATGATATGTCAGATGAATAAAATGATATATATTATAGATATATATTCTCTTTACATTAATGTATATATATGGTTGAATGCAAGCATATAGGAATGCAATTAATATATGCATATAAGCAATGCATGAATGAAAGAATGATATACAATGTATGCATAAAGTATATATGAATGCTAGATATGAATGCAAGATATATATGTAATGATAGATATGAATGCTAATGTGTAAATATTGTAATACAATATATAATGATAACATATATGGTAATGTAGATATATGATGCAAGGATGAATGAATGGAGAAAATACATGTATATAGGTATATAGAATATAATATATGAATGCAAGCATGCAAATATATATATATGAAAGGAATGAATGATAATATACATGATTGTAAGGTAATGCAAGGTATGAAATATATGATGTGTGCATGTTTGTATGTCTCTATTTTAATGTATGAAATGATAATATACAATGTATGCATATGTATAAAACATGTAGTAATGCATAGATGCATGAATGAAATGAATGTTTGCAATATGTTAATATAAATACAAGTATCTAATATGCATGAATGTAAGTATATATATACAAGTATACATGTATGTATCATGTAAATGTAATATACTTGTATGCATGTACAAGGTAAGTATTATGTATTTTAATAACTGAGTTAACCTATAACCTTTTACGCACATGCATTCATACACCCTTTGACATTATTTCCCATGTCACATACCCTACCTATCACTAATTTTAGAATATTACACATATCCTTTCACACACATACTCACTTACTCTTTTACCTCTCTTTCTCTCTCTTCTCTCTCTCTCTCTCTCCTCTCTCTCTATATATATATATATATATATATATATTATAATATTATATATATATATATATATATATATATCTATATATATATATGTGCCAATATATATAGCTTTCCTATATATCTATGTATATAAATATGTGAATAGTGATGCATATATATATATATATATATATATATATATATATATATATATATATATATATATATATATATATATATTGTGGATGTACATATAGGTAGCCTATATGTTATGAGTGTACTACATATGTTATATAGATATATTGTTATGTGTATATGTTTTGTGGTTTGGCTTTGGTATGATATAGCCTATAGCCTAGGGCTCTTAGCCTATGGTGTGTCTGTTTGCCTAGTGAGAGTTTAGTTAACTTGTTTAGTCTTGATTAAGCCTAGAATAGACTAGTTAGACTAGTATAGACTTGTTTTGGTTTAGGTTGACATAGTTTGACTAGTCTAGTTGACTAGAGTTGATAAAGGTTGACTTTAGCCTAGATTGATCCCAAACTTCATGTAGATGCATTGTAGCAGTATATTTCCTTATTTTAGACTTGTTATGACTTGTACTGTTCTATAGGAACACAAACCACTCCTCGGACAGTATATCTCTTCGGACATTCAGATACCAGGCGAGTACATTCTCTGATCATTTCATATCCTGCTTAGAATTATTTTCTGAATTAAATTACTTTACTTGATACTGTCACGTTGGTCACACGGATTAGTACTATATGGATCCCTTCTTGAGATGTTATCCCTTCAGGAGCATCGTACTACTGTCCTGTGCGTTTCACTTACATAGCGTACACTATGCTTCATTTGGTTCTTTGATCACTTGTGACATATACTCTTATGATCACAGATTTTTCTTGAATCCTTATCCCATTTATTGGGTTTCCCAGAATCCCTATTTATGGGACTACTATGTACCCACCCTTCGGGGGCCGTTACATAGAATAATCACATAACTTGGTTGGATCCTTGTGTATTAATTGGGTTACGGGGGAGTAGAAGTGGACATGTGAATAATACCCAAGTAGTATCTATCAGAATCTTCCATAGTGTCTCATCAGAATCTCCTATGCTATTTACATGTCTATATTATACTCTGACTCACTAGCCACTGTTAGTTCTCTATTGTATAGTAGATATTTCTATTACAGTTCTCTCTCTCCGTTTACATACTGTATTTCCTTCAGTACCTTATATTACTTTACTGCATGATTATATTTTCTAACCTGCTATGAACTGTTGAGATGTATTGTGCTCACTCCTGTCCTGACTGGACCTGTTGATAAATTTTACAGATAGCTTGAAGGTTGCCTGCTAGCCTAGAGGAGACACAGTAGAGGTTGTATAGATAGTTATTTTAGTTGTCTTGAGTTGTATTTACTTTATGGATTATTGTATTTGAATTTTGAGATGTTTTCTGGGTTTGTGTATCTTAGATACTTAGACTTCTATCTGCGGTATCTCTTTTGTGGATTTCATATTTTATCTATCTTTTATCATGCCTACCTTAGAAGTGATTGAGACTGTATTTGCTATGTCACCTCCATTCGGAGTGTATATACTGTACAGGTACCTTTATATTGTTAAATATTTGACCTAGGACAACGTTCTACCGCCGACACTGCGGCGTAGGCTGGGCGTTGTTACGTACTCGTACCCTCTCAGTGGGTGCGGGTCGTGACATGTGGCCCACACATGGTACCAGACGGACCCGAGGGTCGGTACAGAGGGACAGACTTGGGCAACCTTCAAGAAGCTGTTCAAGAAGAAGTTTTTTCCTGACCAGCTCTTGGTGCCCTGGAGTCGCAGTTTGAGAGCTTTCTGGACAGTCAGACTGTCGAGGAGTACGCTGGAGAGTTCTGCCGTCTGGGCAGATGTGTTGAGGGACTCAGTGAGACAGCGAAGGTCCGGAGGTTCCGGAAGGGGTTAGTCAAGGAGGTCAAGTCCTTGTCCAAGAGCGATGGAGATGCTACTTTTGAGGAGATTCTGGTGGGTACCTTAGCAGCAGAGGATAATCTTGAGCTGAAGCTCAAGAGAGGACGGAACGCCCATGGAGCCAGCAGTAGCGGAGACCAGGCCAAGAGGCCTCATGTACAGATTCAACAGCAGTTTCAGGACCAGGGACATACACTTTACCAACAGGCACCTAGGCAGCAGCCCATTAGTTGTACTTTCTGTAAGAAGCCGGATCTTGGATGGAATGGCTGCAGAAAGAGACTAGACAGGTGTTTACTTTGTGGTTCAGCGGAGCATCAGTGTAGGGAGTGTCCCAAGAACCTGATACTATTGACTCTGGCAGCAACAGGAGCTAGGGCTACGACAGGGCAACAGAGACCACCATTGCAGACTAAGAGCAGAGGTTTGTCCAGCATCAGCAACAGGCCAGAGGAGGAGGCCAGCAGGGGCGAGCTTTCGCCATGACGGTTGAGGATGCACAGGCAGTAGGAGGGATACTTGCAGGTTCTGTTCTTTTCGATTCTATTTCCACTTTTGCCTTATAATAACTATCTTGAAATTCAATTTCGACAGTTTTGTCTACCTCCTTGTTCATCGATAAATTTGATTCTTAGTATTCTGTGTTGATTTGATTTTGATTTTTCCAATGTAAGTCGTATAGGCTCGGTCACCTCAGTTATGTAATCTAGAATCTTCTACAGTCATATTAGCCAGTATAGTGAGGATATATAGTCTGATTTTGGACGTATTTCTCGGGTGTAAAAATTTAAGGTTTTCGCGGACAAACATGCGACAATGCAAAAATTTTAAATACCATGATTCTAGAGGTATGTACCTTAGTTGGGGACTCTATGATTATCGTAGCATTGCTTACTAGTATGACGAAGATTCTGAGTCTCATGATTTTGGGAAGACGTATATGATTATAGAATTATATGATTAGAGACTTTGATTGATTGGGGATTTGACCTAGAAAGAGTACGACCATCTTAATTTTGATGACGAAATTCTTCTAAGGAGGGTAGACTTGTAACACCCACTTTTCTAAATGAGGGTAATTTTAAACTTTTATAATTTTAGTCTTTCAATAATGAGATTTAAATCATGTTATAATTTTTGGCAATTTTTAATTCTTTTAAAAACTATTTTAATTGGTGATTTATGATTTTGGTGTTTTGCTAGTGAAACCCTAGATACTACTTGACCTAGAGACTAACCATGACCATGGGAACCTAACCATGTGATTGGGATGATTTATTTCTATTTTGGCATAAGGGTATTTTGGTCATTTTTGACTTTAAATGAAAATTAAATTTTAATTGATTATTATGGTGCTAATCTTTTTATTAGAGACTAACCTAGTTTTGACCTAACCTAGATGTTACTGATGTTCATGGAGGCTTAGTTAGTTAGAGACTTAATAACTAATTTAGAGAATATCTAGATATGTGTAAGTTAGATATTTTATTAGCTTTAGCCAAGAATTTGCTTGGGCCTTAAGTTGAGACTTAGAATTGATTGCTAGAGAGCCCATAGCCTTTCTCCATACCCAAACCCTAACCCTAACCTATTTGTGGCTGACCATGAGCAGCCATAGGGAGACCCCAACCCCTATAAAATGTCTCTTAGTGTTCACTTGCCTCTTTTAGAAATCCCCCTTTAGAAACCCTAATAGTTCTTTCCCAAATCATCAAATCTCACCATTCCTCCACCAAATTGATCCCACTCACTAGCATTAGAGGCCATTTCTGGAGTAGAGGTTGAAGGGAGCTTGCTTGCTAGGTTTAGAGCTCATTTGGCTATTGGAGGAGGACTTCTCATTTTGGGACTTTTTGATTGAGATCTCTCAATAGGTAAAATCTCTCAAATTGATTAAAATCTTCATTTTCTTTCCATAGAAGCATCCATCTAGGTGTCCCCTAGCTGTAGAGTGAGTTTGGTAGGAATTGGTATGGTTTGGTGTCCGTATCGGCCACGTATCAGTGTCCAGTATATTGTGTTTACTGAAATGCCCCAAAGGGATTTTTATTGTTGTTTTTCAAAACTATTTGAATGAAATTGTATATCTATATGTGGCTTTTGTTTTCGAGTCAGACTGAGGTGATCCTCTTATCTGTATCGTGTCCACAGAGAGCTGGACACGTCGCACGAGGGTGTGCATAGGTGCCCTGCTGCTCGAGTGTCCTATAGGACACGACACGACACTTTGTGACACCAAATTTGGTGGACACGTAGGACACATGACTGACACGATGTTCATAAAGTTTGGTTGGGTTTCATGGAGTGGTTTTGTAATACCCCTAAATTTCTACTAATTTTTTTTAAAAATTATTTTGGTATTATACGACGAGTACGAATACGTAGATACGAGATATTTAATTTTCTTCTAAATTCGTTTTATCATAAACTATTAAATAGCAAATAAATATTTTTCGAAATACTTATATGGTAAATAAGTGTTGCTTGTTTTAGTATCATACAATGTTTGCCAAAACATATTTGTTCTATGTTCTTGAGAAAGCTATTTTATTTATTATACAAATACGGTTAGTAATTTTGAAAAATAAATATTTATGTGAATACTATTTGCGTGCGAGTACGTATAAGCAAGGTAGTATATTTTATATATACAAAGTTTTATAGTATATATTTTCCCATAGAAAGTATTTTTATATAAGGTAAATATGTTATCGTGTTTGAGCACGAAAAATATTATACCATAGTTATTTTAAAAGAATTATTTTTATTTATAAATAATAATTCAAAAAATTTTGTTTTATGTAAAATTGTATTTATATGTCATTTAATGAAATTTTGTTCATTTATATACAGTAAATTTTTGAAATTATTTTATCTTAATTTAAATAAAAAGCTATTTTAAAATTATTTCATGTTAATATTTAATAATTATAGTAATTTTTGAAATTAATTATTATTGTTATTTATTATAAATATAATTCAAAATCCATGGATTTAATGTTTGATCATTTATAGTAAATTAAATTTAATTTGATATGAATTTTAATTTAGTTTAAACTTATAGATATGAATCATCTAGATATGGATTCAGATCGAATTGTATTTGGTTATATTAGTTTTGTATTAATTTAAAATAAATAGTAAATTATCTAACGGGGATTTAAACTACTCCTAATCCTTATCCAACTAGGGATTCCCATATCCTATAAAAGGCAGGTACTCCTCCATAAATTTCTATCATTCATTACTCCTCCATAAATATTTCTCCACCAAGTGTCGTGCATCGTGTCGGAGTTCAAAATCTTATTCCATGATTATACAAATACATTGATTTCCGTGTCGGACACACCCCCGACACACACAAATTCTAACTATCACGTCTTGCCCGCTGCCATCTCCTTCGTCGTACCCGTCTCCGACCACTACCAACAACCACGTCACCCTTAAACCACCACCGCAGCCACGCAACCACACCACCACCGTCCGCCCAGCCACTCGGCCACACCGTCACCACCAACGCCAATATCACAGCTACCACCGCCACAAAATCCAGCCACACAACCACCACCGCCACAAAATCCGGCCACGCCACCACCACAGTTCTCCACCCACACCACCGTACACCCAAACCCCGGCCAACTTTCCACATCCCGACAGCCCCCTGTCCCCGACCTAGACAGCACCACGCCACCGCCCGTCCACCGATCCCCGTCCAATCCCAGCCAACCCGACAAGCAACCCTCGCCACGGCCATCGCTGGCCTCAGCCTCCCCGAAATGACCCCCGTCAGGACCGGCATCTCCGAAACCCGAAACCCCCAAAAACTCAGAGAAATAAACAAATAAACACAACAACCTGGTCCGTGCTTCTATGCGCACTGCGGCGACTTTCTCGACCTCCTTCCGAGTGGTGCTGCCATCCGAAACCTCGACCACGCTGACCCCAGTGGCTCCCTTCCCCGTCCCACGATAGAACTGGCCCTCCGTCTCAAGACCGCCGCCATCTGATCAGCCAGCGTCACCGAGGACGTGTTTTCTCCGTCGCGCCCTCCGTCGAGTCGGAGCCGCAGCAGCGCCTCCACCGAACTCCGCCTTGGCCGGCACCAAGCCGAGCCCCCGAACTCTTCTCCGCTCCTCCGCGTGCGTCCGTCGCGTCCAGCCTCGGCACGACCACCCTGGCAACGTCCTTCAAACCCCCGCGCCCGATGCGCCATCGCCATCATCCGCAGGTGGTCGTGCTGCCCGACGCGCCGCTGTTTCCCCGCGCCTTGTCGCGATCCTACGTCGAACCCAGCCACCGGGCCATCGACTTCGCGGCTCCCCATCCTCTTCCGTGCCGTGCCGCCTGGCGAGACTCGCCGGCGGCTTCCTAGGGAGCAACCCCCATCGCCTCTCTCCCCGACTCTCCTCTCGCCCTCTCTCTCACTCACACTCTCATTCCTCTCTCTCGGATCCTCTCTCTCCCCACCCTCCCATTCCTTTTTGAGTACAGATATTTTTTACATATATATAAAAGTTAAGTGTTACTATTAATGTTTTATTAGTGTTATTATTATTAGTATTATTTTATATATATATTTATTATTTACTAGGAATTATGGTTAATTTAGTTATTATCATTGTTCAGAGATTATTATATGTAGGTATAAATATACATATTCCTAAAAGTTATTTTCCAACAAAATAATTATTTTGGGCTTTGGCCTACATCTATTTTCAAAAGATAGGATTTAAGGGCATTTGGAATATTACTATATTATTTGTATCTATTTAAAAATATAGATTTTGATCTAATTTTGACAACGATTATATGTTACTCCTAAAATAACTATCTAGATATAATATTTTGGATTAAGGATCTATGTTGTTACCTAAAAATAGTATTTTTACAAACATATAATTTTGGCTAGAAATGATTTTATTTTAAAATATGATCCTAAAACATTTGGAATAAAAATATATATATTAATATTATTTTACGATGTCTTACCTGTAGACGTGGGCCTACAAATTATATTTTGACACGAATTAAGTTCTGTCTTACAATGATTCTTATATTTTCAAGGATTATCTTAAACTATCTTTAACCAGCAAGAATATTTTTCAATATTTATAAATACTTATCGAAAGTACTATATGTATTATTCCCTCAAAATTTCTTCAATTTTCCTCCAGCCCGTGACTAAGCCCATTATTCCTAATCTCTTACCAATTCTGTACATGCTACTATCGACCCTAGCTAACTTGATTATTTTGGACCCGATGAAACTGTCCGTGCCACCATCAGAGGTCACCTTGTAGAGTTGTTATACTGAAGATGCAGTTCGTGCCACCATGATTATCGCAGCACACCACGCGTCCTACCAGGAAAGACACCTTGCCTTTACTGTTTATTTTTTTGCTCAATATCATACATGTTTTATTTCTTATATGTTGTTCTTTCAAAACCATATGTAGTTGCAAATTATTATGCTTTAGTTTTCTTTATGCACTTGGCCTAGAGTTAAGGGACCACCTTTGTTTGTGCCGCATTCATTGGCCCGACATATGTGTGCCACGATGTCACGTGTCTCATATAGATTCGAACTTGCGTACCGACCGTACATCGGAGTGTACAGAACGAGCGTTAGGATATAACCTCTAATATAATTGCCTAGAAGACTTAGTGGTTATTAGAAATATCATGGTGTGGATTCAGCATGAGTAGTGCATGGGGAGGAGGAAGACAGTTATTAGGCGCAGGGGCTTTCACACATTTACTTTTCTCTATCTGTCATTTGTGACTCAGCCGAGAGCCAGTGCGCCGTGCATTTATTTACTTTCCTCTAGATGCCACTAGTGCCTCGTTTGAAACACAAATGTGCCGTGTATTTACTTTCCTCTAGCTGCCGTTAGTGACTCACCCAAGAGCTAGTGGCCGTGCATTTATTTTCCTCTAGATGCCCCTTAGCTCTCACCCGAGTGCTAATGGGCCGTGTATTTACTTTTCTCTAGATGCCATTAGTGCCTTGGTTGAAATGCTAACGCGTCGTGTTTCTAGTCTCGGGAGCCCTTGTGTGGAACGTTGTCTTCAAAGTGCATTTTCACATAGAATGGTTAAGGACCTATATCTGTTTAGTCATATATATACATTTCTTGAGCTTTTATTATTCAGTTATTAGCATGATATTAAGTGTCTTATTACGTCCCTCTGAGGACCTGGTTATCTCGCCAGGGTTGTGCTCTTGTCTCTCGTAGGTGTTCTAGCTCTAGCCGTGATCATCGCTATTTCTTCGAGGATGATTGACTTGGATCGTCTTCGTTTAGCTCGCCAAACTTATTTTATTTCCCATGTATTTCGTCCCTTGCTTGTTGGTAGTGGATTTGTCTCCACCCAACATATTGTACAAATACATTTCCATAGATGATTATATGAATTCTTTATTTTCCTTTATTTTATGGATAAGATTAGTCGTTATGGTTTCTACTGCATATTACAGCTTATGTATGCATACGAGGTTTCCATCTATTGGAGTATACTTCGTATGTATACGGCTGGCATGTCTACGTTCCTAGTCCTACGTATTTTAGGACTGGGGCGTTACATGTTTTTGTGGTGGCCCATGTAGGTCGAGATAAATTGTTTGGTTACTTTACCGTACCAAGCAAACCTGCGAATAGGATTAGAAGTCTAAGATCTCATCCACATACTTGACCTCTTTCCTTGATCCTATATTCGAATTACCGTTCGACTCATCAATTGCATCTTGCTTGATTCCTCCTATCATTATTCTTATCTTTCCTTCGTGCTTGCTAGAGATTGACCCTACTAGTTAGATGTCCCAAACACCCTTAGCTTAATTCTTTAAGTTGGGTAGAATACCCTACGACCTGACACACCCTTGACCATTAAGGAAATACAAATAGTATTATCTAGACCATAGAGACTAGAGAAATTTAACCCATTTGGTCACCCAAGCCTTGGTCAATAAAACCGTAGGATGATGGTATAGGAATAAACAAGACTTAGATCCTTTTGACAGTTAGACTATTCATATTGGTTTTTATTTCATCTACCCTCGTGCCTATGTTTTACTATCTAGACTAATGATGCTAATATAGCCTAGTATTTGCAAGCTAATTCTTTATCGAGCTTGCTCAAGGCATAAGATATTGAGCGGCCGCTCACTAACATATTGTCTAATCAGAACCGGTGCATGATGGTCTGATCAACCAAGTGCACTTTGGTTCGCTTTTGTCTATTATTCTACGTGGATGGAACATAATTAAACATGGCCTTTAGAATCCCATCCACGACTGCCTTGACAATTCTTTTGAAATTTTTGGTCGTCTTTGAATCACGTACTCGTATTTGATAATATCGTCTTTGAACTCCTTATTGCGTTCGCCTTCACCTATTTTAGAAGGACGAAGGCATTGTGCTAGAAATTCCTCTAGCTATCCTATCACCTATAACCATTATCACTCGACGTTGCTATATCTTCATCCTAAAACTACTCGGCCCTATCATGACCTTCTAATCGTTTAATATAGGAGTAAATCAAATTATTTTCCTAATCGTGCCCTCAACCTACTCCCAAGAACCATATCTTAGAGGTGTCTAAGTTATTCCTCTTAATATTGTACTATTGCATGTTATCTTGATTAAACCCTAACCCTTACTTGTTTTTCTTCTTGCGCTAACCCATGATTATCCTCGCCATTATTAAAATCATGATTTCCTAATGTAACTTTTGGTTGAGCATTGTGAATTGATTTTTCCTTACCAATATCCCCTTGTGTCTTCTCACCCCCTACTAATTCTTAATTTCGAGGACAAAATTCTTTTAAGTTGGGTAGGATGTAATACCCCTAAATTTCTACTAATTTTTTTAAAAAATTATTTTGATATTATACGACGAGTACGAATACGTAGATACGAGATATTTAATTTTCTTCTAAATTCATTTTATCATAAACTATTAAATAGCAAATAAATATTTTTCGAAATACTTATATGGTAAATAAGTGTTGCTTGTTTTAGTATCATACAATGTTTGCCAAAACATATTTATTCTATATTCTTGAGAAAGCTATTTTATTTATTATACAAATACGGTTAGTAATTTTGAAAATAAATATTTATGTGAATACTATTTGCGTGCGAGTACGTATATGCACGGTAGTATATTTTATATATACAAAGTTTTATAGTATATATTTTCCCATAGAAAGTATTTTTATATAAGGTAAATATGTTATCGTGTTTGAGCACGAAAAATATTATACCATAGTTATTTTAAAAGAATTATTTTTATTTATAAATAATAATTCAGAAAATTTTGTTTTATGTAAAATTGTATTTATATGTCATTTAATAAAATTTTGTTCATTTATATATAGTAAATTTTCAAATTTATTTTATCTTAATTTAAATAAAAAGCTATTTTAGAATTATTTCATGTTAGTATTTAATAATTATAGTAATTTTCGAAATTAATTATTATTGTTATTTATTATAAAGATAATTCAAAATTTATGGAATTAATGTTTGATCATTTATAGTAACTTAAATTTAATTTGATATGAATTTTAATTTAGTTTAAACTTATAGATATGAATCATCTAGATATTGATTCAGATCGGATTATATTTAGTTATATTAGTTTTGTATTAATTTAAAATAAATAGTAAATTATCTAACGGGGATTTAAACTACTCATAATCCTTATCCAACGAGGAATTTTCACATCTTATAAAAGACAGGTACTCCTCCATAAATTTCTATAATTTATTACTCCTCCACAAATATTTCTCCACCAAGTGTCGTGCATCGTGTCGGAGTTCAAAATCTTATTCCATGTTTATACAAACACAGTGATTTTCGTGTCGGACACACCCCCGACACACACAAATTCTAACTATCCCGTCTTGTCCGCTACCATCTTCTTCGTCGTACCCATCTCCTGCAACCAACAACCCCGTCACCCTTAAACCACCACCGCAGCCACGCAACCACACCACCACCGTCCGTCCAGCCACTCGGCCACACCATCACCACCATCGCCATTATCACAGCCACCACCGCCACAAAATCCAGCCACGCAACCACCACCGCCACAAAATCTGGCCACGCCACCACCACCGTTCTCCACCCACACCACCGTACACCCAAACCCCGGCCAACTTTCGACATCCCGATAGCCCCCTGTCCCTGACCTAGACAGCACCACGTCTCCGCCCGTCCACCGATCCCCGTCCAATCCCAGCCAACCCGACAAGCAAACCTCGCCACGGCCATCGCTGGCCGCAGCCTCCCCGAAACGACCCCCGTTAGGACCGACATCTCCGAAACCCGAAACCCTCAAAAACTCAGAAAAATAAACAAATAAATACAATAACCTGGTACGTACTTCCATGCGCACCGCGGCGACTTGCTCGGCCTCCTCCCGAGCGGTGCTGCCGTCCGAAAACCCCGACCACGCTGACCCCAGTGGCGCCCTTCCCCGTCCCTTGATGGAACTGGCCCTCCGTCCCGAGACTGCCGCCATCTGATCGGCCGGCGTCACCGAGGGCGTGTTTTCTCTGCCGTACCCTCCGTCGAGTCGGAGCCGCAGCAGCGCCTCCACCGAACTCCGCCTTGGCCGGCACCGAGCCTAGCCCCCGAACTCCTTTCCGCTCCTCCGCGTGCGTCCAGCCTTGGCACGACCACCCGGGCAACGTCCTTCAAACCCCCACGCCCGACGCGCCGTCGCCATCATCCGCAGGTGGTCGTGCTGCCTGACGCGCCGCCGTTTCCCCGTGCCTTGCCGCGATCCTACACCGAACCCAGCCACCGGGCCATCGAATATGCGGCTCCCCCTCCTCTTCCGCGTCGTGCCGCTCGGCGAGTCTCGCCGGCGGCTTCCTAGGGAGAAACCCCCATCGCCTCTCTTTCCAACTCTCCTCTCGCCCTCTCTCTCGCTCACACGCTCATTCCTCTCTCTCTCGGATCCTCTCTCTCTCTCCACCCTCCCTTTCTTTTTGAGTACAGATATTTTTTACCTATATGTAAAAGTTAAGTGTTACTATTAATGTTTTATTAGTGTTATTATTATTAGTATTATTTTATATATATATTTATTATTTACTAGGAATTATGGTTAATTTAGTTATTATTAGTTATTATCATTGTTCAAAGATTATTATATGTAGGTATAAATATACATATTCCTAAAAGTTATTTTCCAACAAAATAATTATTTCGGGCTTTGGCCTACATCTATTTTCAAATGATAGGATTTAAGGGCATTTGGAATATTACTATATTATTTGTATCTATTTAAAAATATAGATTTTGATCTAATTTTGACAACGATTATATGTTACTCCTAAAATAACTATCTAGATATAAATATTTTGGATTAAGGATATATGTTGTTACCTAAAAATAGTATTTTTACAAACATAATTTTGGCTAGAAATGATTTTATTTTAAAATATGATCCTAAAACATTTGGAATAAAAATATATATATTAATATTATTTTACGATGTCTTACCTGTAGACGTGGGCCTACAAATTATATTTTGACACGAGTTAAGTTCTGCCTTACAATGATTCTTATATTTTCAAGGATTATCTTAAACTATTTTTAACCAGCAAGAATATTTTTCAATGTTTATAAATACTTAGCTAAAGTACTATATGTATTATTCCCTCAAAAAAATTTCGATTTTCCTCCAGCCCGTGACTAAGCCCATTATTCCTAATCTCTTGTCAATTCTGTACATGCTACTATCGACCCTAGCTAACTTGATTATTCTGGACCCGATAGAACTGTCCGTGCCACCATCAGAGGTCACCTTACAGAGTTGTTATACTGAAGACGCAGTTCGTGCCACCGTGATTATCGCAGCACACCAGGCGTCCTACCAGGCAAGACACCTTGCCTTTACTGTTTAATTTCTTGCTCAATATCATGCATGTTTTATTTCTTATAAGTTGTTCTTTCAAAACCATATGTAGTTGCAAATTATTATACTTTAATTTTTTTTATACACTTGGCCTAGAGTTAAGGGACCACCTTTGTTTGTGTCGCATTCATTGGCCCGACACATGTGTGCCACGATGTCACGTGTCTCATATAGATTCGGACTTGCGTACCGACCGTACATCGGTGCGTACAGGACGAGCGTTAGGATATAACCGCTAATATAATTGCCTAGAAGACTTAGCGGTTATTAGAAATATCGTGGTGTGGATTCAGTACGAGTAGTGCATGGGGAGGGGGGAGGATAGTTATTAGGCGCAGGGGTTTTCACACATTTACTTTTCTCTAGCTGCCATTTGTGACTCAGCCGAGAGCTAGTGCGCCGTACATTTATTTACTTTCCTCTAGATGCCACTAGTGCCTCGGTTGAAACACAAATGTACCGTGCATTTACTTTCCTCTTGCTGCCGTTAGTGACTCATCCAAGTGCTAGTGGCCGTGCATTTATTTTCCTCTAGATGCCCCTTAGCTCTCACCCGAGTGCTAATGGGCCGTGTATTTACTTTTCTCTAGATGCCACTAGTGCCTTGGTTGAAATGCTAATGCGCCGTGTTTCTAGTCTCGGGATCCCTTGTGTGGAACGTTGTCTTCAAAGTGCATTTTCACATAGAATGGTTAAGGACCTATATATGTTTAATCATATATATACTTTTCTGTTGAGCTTTTATTATTCAGTTATTGGCATGATATTATGTGTCTTGTTACGTCCCTCTGAGGACTGGTTTTCTTGCCAGGGGTGTGCTCTTGTCTCTCGCAGGTGTTCTAGCTCTAGCCGTGATCATCGCTATTTCTTCGAGGATGATTGCACTTGGATCGTCTTCGTTTCGCTCGCCAAACTTATTTTATTTCCCATGTATTTCGTCTCTTGCTTGTTGGTAGTGGATTTGTCTTCGTCCAACATATTGTACAAATATATTTCCATAGATGATTATATGAATTCTTTATTTTCCTTTATTTTGTGGATGAGATTAGTCGTTATGGTTTCTACTGCATATTACAGCTTATGTATGCATACGAGGTTTCCATCTATTAGAGTATACTTCGTATGTATACAGCTGACATGTCTACGTTCCTAGTCCTACGTATTTTGGGACTGGGACGTTACAGGTTTGGAAGAAATTTGACTCGCATCGATTTTTGCCTACACTGCTACGCACGACTTTTGGGTTCTGATACGCACCCTCATACGCGACACGACACGGATTTGACACAGTACAGGGACATGAACACGTAGCCACACCCTTGGAGAACACCTAGACACGAGAACGAGGTGTCATGTGTCATGAGTCGTGTGCACGAATCCGTGATACGCTCGTACGAGACTTTGCAGCGCGGTTTCTGTGTTTGTTTAATTCGTATGGACACTTCGTGTCCAATTTTTTGACACGAATAAACCCCCTAGACACGTAATCACATGTAATTCACAGTGGCACACATTAATTTACATTTTAATTGGTTTTCGATTGTGAATTTTGGTTTTTGGTGTTGGGTTGATATAGTTCTGATACTGTAATATAAACTGGGTTTACAAATTAGGTTTTCAGTTTATCTAAATCATGTAATAATGTAAATTTGTTAATATTAACTAGGATAACATGTTCGGATACCTGGGAACATGATTTGGGTTGTAAATGCATGATTCTCTTATTTCGAGATTATTTCCATATGTAAATGTATATATGACTGACACTTAACTTATATAGGTATATGTGTTTAACTTATGCTTTAAACCTGAGAATGATCCCCCTTGCTATCCAGTTTTAACACCATGTTTGCTCAATCTTATATGCATGTGACACTTCATATTGCATTGACAAATTACTCCATTGATAGTACATCATTTGGCACCTTGCTGCCACAGATTCACTTTGACACTAATACTATTCATGTGGCACACATACAGTACATTATAACCCCCCACATACCTTGCTGTTTTGACACTAGCTACAGAACACTTTACATATTATACCATGTCCAGTTAACATTTTATACTATGTTTTCTCTTTGACACATTACTGTCATATACACTATGTACTCATAAACCCCCTTCACATATACACTATGCCTAGACACCAAACACTCTTCATTGCTTTGACACCACTAACCCCTTACATACTATATGCTGCCACAATACTCACTCTCATCTCCTTCACACACACATTCAATTACTGTCATGACAATGCAACCCCCATTCTAAACTGCCATGTTCATGCACTCATTGACACTATACCCTCTTTACACTTGACTCACATCACATCTCTCTCTCTCTCTCTCTCTCTCTATATATATATATATATATATATATATATATATATATATATATATATATATATATATATATATATATATATATATATATAATATATATATATTTTATATATATATATATATATATATATATATATATAATATATATATTAACAAACATATATATATATATATATATATATATATATATATATATATATATTTTATATATATATATATATATATATATATATATATATATATATATATATATATATATATATATGTTTGTTAATATATATTATATATATATATATATATATATATATATATATATATATATATATATATATGTATGTTTGTTATGAAATGTATGAATGCCATGATGAATGCAATAAATGTACACATGTATGCATATGCAAATATGTAGGTAAAGTATAAATGTAATTCAAGTATCTATGTATGCATGTAGGTAAGCTAGTGTTTTGGTAATATAGGCATACATGAATGCATGAATAATGTAAGTATGTATCTATGTATGCAATGTATCCATATATGTAATGTATATATATTGGCATGTAAACTTTCCTTGGGGTTATAGGCTAAGTTTTGCTTGTGGTTTAGGCTATAGGCTTGGGTCCTATAGCATATATTTAGTTTAGGTATAGTTGTGTGTATGTGCTATACATATATGTGCCTAGATTGGTTAGTCTAGAATGGTTGGACTTAGACTCTATGGATGTTGACAATAGTTGACCATTGACTAATTGACCTTGATAGCCTAATTTGACCATGTTGACTAGAGTTGACCCAAAATCGTAGAAGTTTGACCTAGCTTGACTTGAGGGTTGACCAGAGTTGACCAAGAGTTGACTTTTGCCTAGTTGACCTAGAATCATAGAGAATGTATTGTAAACTTTATTTTACCATTGTGGATACATTGTGACCTGTGTTGCTCTAAATAGGACTCAGTTACTCTAATTTGGATATCTATTCTCATCGGACATTCAGGATCTCAGGCGAGTACATTCTCTGATCATTTCATACTTGTCAGGATTTATATTCTTTCTCTAGATTACTTTACTTGATGTTGTCACGTTGTTGACACGAATTGTACTATATGGATCCTTACATTGAGATGTTATCCCCCTCGGGAGCATCCGATATATCATGTCATGTGCGTTTCATTTTCATCATGTACTCCTGTGCTTTCACTATTCATGTATACTCTTGTTATTTATGTACTCTCATGTTCATAAAGCCCTTATGTACAACTTCATGTGCACCCATTTATGGGCCCCCATGTGAAATATTGTACAATAACATAACTTGTCTGGATCCTTGTGTATTGATTGGGGTACAGAGGAGTAAAAGCAGTCATGTGAACAATTCTAAAGTAGTGTAATCATGTGCAAACTCTTTAGTGTAATCATGTGCAAATTCAAGTCGTTCATATGTCTATCTTGTACTCTACATCACTAGTCACTGATAGTTCTCTACTTATAGTAGCTATTTACATTATAGTTCTCTCTCTTTTACTATATGTACTTTCTTTCAGCGTTTCATATATTTTACTCTATTGCATGCTTTATATTCCTGTCTTGATATGAACTGTTGAGATTTTGTGCTCGTTCCTGTCCTGACTGGACCTGTTGAAAATATTACAGAGGATGACGAGGACCTTTGCCCTATCTAATATTGAGCTGCCATAGATGACACCTGCGACTTGGACCTTCATCAGGATCCATCAGCAGTAGAGGATGTCACCCCTATAGTTTAGGCTAGTTAGCTTAGACTTCTATCTTATTTTGATGTCTTGTCTCATTTGGATACATTGATATATATATATTTGGAATCTTGTTGTTATTCTGGATGTTTTGTGAAGATATTATTTTAGACACTTAGACTTCTTCTCCTATTTGTATTTCATTCGGTGATCTTCATATAATATCTTATCTATCTTACCGTACTTCTACCTTAGTTGTGATTGAGCTGTACATTTTTATATTGTCCTCCGAATAGAGAGTACACACTATACAGGTACCTTATCATGTTAGATGTATGTGACCTAAGACAGCGTTCTACCGCCGACACTACGATATAGGCTGGACGTACCCACTTCTCGTATCCCTACACTGGGTGCGGGTCGTGACAGAAATGCATCCATCCCTTCCTGCAGCTCCTTCTCTCTTGGAGGAAGAGAACTGATGTCTGGAGATATTACCCACAGACAAACCAACGTAGCTCAAGTCACACGGCCCTCAACAACTTTTTCTCCTCCAATCTTCTCTTCCTCGACTCAGAGGAAGGGGACGAAGGAAGTGCCACCGCGGGCCCCGTAGTAGAAGCACTGGAGGAAATCGTCCTCCTCAACTGTCGAAAGCGCCTATGATAAGAAGTTCTCGTCGGAGCCATGTGAAGGTGGATGAATGAACAGAGAAGGCAAAGGCTTCCTTTTATACTGTAAACCCCCAAAAAAATTAATTAATATTTTGGGTGTTTTCCTTATTTTAATATTTTTTATTTCTTTTAAATATTGCCCTTAAAGAATAATTTTTATTTTAACAGAAAGGAAGTCATAGGTATGTCTTTAGTAAAAATGTTTTCCAATTATTTTAATAAGATTTAAATTATGTAAATATATTTTAATTTATTTAGATAGCATCGAATATTATTTGAATTAACTGGAAGATATTAAATATTATTTTAAAATATTATTAGCGCGATCAATTATTTATTTGAGATTAGATTTATCTGGTTTTAAATTAATTGATTTAAATTTTTCTGATAAGTATCAAATATGGCTTAAATTATTTTGATAATATTAACTATTAATTTAAACTAATTTTGTAATCAATAATTGATTAACATTACATTGATTTAAATTTTATTTGATTTAAAATGGTGAGATTTATCTATTGGGGTTTATAGGATTCATATCCTTATGTAACTAGGAATCTCCTCCACCTATTTAAGGAGGATTGTTCTCTTGTTTTTCTTCCATAAAATTTTAACTATCACAACATCCATGCCCATCGTCCTGTTTGCATGTATTTATCCATCGTCCATCTTATCTGTGTCAGTCGTTCCGGCCTCGGGTCCGACCCTGGTGTCTTTTTACTATTTTCTATCATAATTACACCAACAACATTGTGTCCGACAATTCTGGACACGATTTGTCATGACCCGCATCCACTGTGAGGGTACAAGAACGTAACAACGCCCAGCCTACGCCGCAGTGTCGGCGGTAGAACGCTGTTCTAGGTCATGAACTATAACTACATAACATGAATATACTCTCCAAAAGGAGGCCAACACAGAGGTACAACTCAATCACAATCTAAGGTAGAATGTAGCACGATGGAAATAGATAAGAAATCCTCAACTGAGGTACAGCGGAAATAAATTACAAGTCTCAACATCTATAAAATATACAACTCTGAAAATAAGACAACAGTTAAACATGAAAAGAGAGGACAGTCTAAGCTATCTACACTATACAAGGTATCATCCTGAGCAGCTGCCTGAACCTCCCCAGGGGTCCAGGTCGTGAGTGTCAACTAGGCAAACTCCAAGTAAGGGTGCAGGGTTCCTCATCATCCTCTGTAAAATTTTTAACAGGTCCAGTCAGTACGGGAGCGAGCACAAAACATCTCACGCAGTTCATATCATGGTAGGAAATATAAAGCATGCAATAGAGTAAGGTACATGAAACGCTGAAAGAAAGAAGTATATGAAAAACAGTAGAGATTTGATAACAGGAAATATCTAAATATGATAAGTAAGAACTGTAAGTCTACTGTGATTTAGAGTACAATATGGTTATGTAAACGGTCTAGGAAAATGCAATGGTAACTCCATTGTACGTGGGTGTACAATAGACATATACAATAGTTATACAATCTTGTACAATAGGATTTGATTACATAACCAATTCTACTCCCCCTCCCCAATCAATACACAAGGATTCACTCCAGATACGTTATCTTGCACAATAGTGTACAATAGATGTACAATATTATACAATAGATGTACAATGTTATACAAAAGTTGTACAATGTTATACAATAGTGTACAATGGTCTATCCCTGGGACTCATGTGATACTGAGAGTACAATATGCACAAGGAGTATACAAGGATATAGGTATTCAATAAATACAATATGGAAGTGAAACGCACATCACAATATGTATCTAGTGAATACAAGGGGATAACATCCCAAAAAGAAGATCCATATAGTACCAATCCGTGATAACGTGTCAGCATCAAGTACAGTAATCTAGAGCAAGAATGTAAATCCAGACAAGTATGAAACGGTCAGAGAATGTACTCGCCTGATAACTGAATGTCCGAAGAGGGTGTACTTCCCGAGGAGAGGTGTCTGTCTCCTAATCAGAGCAACACAAGCTACAACATGTCTAAAATAAGGAAATAGACTGCTACAATGCATCTACATGCTGTCTAGGTCAAACTAGGCTAAAGTCAACACTTGGTCAACTCTAGTCAAAGCTAGGTCAACTGGGTCAACATAGACTCAATGAAGTCTCACTAGGCCTAACCAGTCTACCCTAGCTAGTACACACCATACAAATCCAAGGCTATACAAGCCAACACAAGTCACATATCAGGATACATCACATTCATGAATATTCAACATTATATATATATATATATATATATATATATATATATATATATATATATATATTTTTTATATATATATATATATATATATACATATAAGAGAAAAGAACTAACATGTAAAGCTATGTGTGTGTGTGTGAACATGGAGGTGTACATGGAAAAAGAAATCAACACTAGTTATGAGTTTACACTACACATGGCACAAAGCTAACCCATCTACATTACACATGTATTATACTTAACATGCATGGCTACAAGTATACATCTATATACATTAGAGTAGAGACTATTTAAGTTATAACTAACATGCATCTATACTTTACATAAATTTATATATATTATAGCAATCATTTAGAGAAGGATTACATGGCATGGTGGTTGATATAGAGTGGGGTGTCCTTGTGCAGAGGGTGAAGTTCATTCTCAGTTTAGTTCCACATTTACATAAAAACTAAAGTGAGATATCCCATAAACTAGTATAACTAACCACATAAAATGAACCATGTTATCTGAAATCTGCCATTAAGCCAACATCCCATATGCATACAGCTCATGTATTGTCTAATACTGAAATTAACTAACATTTCGAATTAAGGGGTTGAAGGTTAACATTACATTCATAGACATTCCACTATATTGAAAACTAAAATTGGCTTGGCAATAGAAAAAGGAAGGTATATATGCTTACATGGACAGTTCAGTGTTCGAACAACCTAAAATGAACTAACATTCAATCTAAATATCAGCTATGCATTGGTTCTATGTCTACATATGAAATCTGATATTGCATTTACAATATTTATACATTATGCATTCATATCTATCATTACATATATACCTTGCATTTATATCTAGCATTCATTATATACTTTCATGCATGCATTGTATATCATTCTTTCATTCATGCATTTATGCATTGCTTACATATATTACATTAATTGTATTCCTACATGCTTGCATTCAACCATATATATACATTAATGTAAAGTGGATATATATCATATATATATATTTCATTCATCTAACATATCATGCATTACATACTCTATATTCGTTTAATATCCATACTACATAGGCTCATAGGTTACACAAAATGCATATATCGTATAGCCACTCTTTTACTTAAAACCAATACTGTACCAATTGGGCCTTCACTAAATTCTAGGATTATAGTATGTTGTAGCTCATCGTGTTATCTTTCCGAAACTTTAAACGGATCGTATTTTCGTGTCCGGAAGCTCCCGGAATCGCGAAAATACCAAAACGCGTTCGTCTTTCGTACAGCTGACACTCAAATAATTTTACAGCAAGTTACAGAAAGAATTTGGCTTATTAAAATATATATTTGGAATTCTAACTTCGATACGGTTCTTTGAAAAAAATGGGAGATAAATCGGAGTTTTAAGCTAAAAGTTATGACATTTCTAAGTTGCTATTGCTACTAAAAACGTGGATAAAAATTATGACGAATTTAGGTAGTTTGAGACAAAAGAAACACAAGTATATAACATAATATATCAAGAAGTCACTCACTACACTAATATATATATATATATATGAGACACTATAGAACACATCTCCATTACAAAAATATGAGATTAAACATGTAATAATTCATTCGTACATAACAACAACACATAATGTGTCCAAATTTGGGGTTTCCCCACATGGACACAACCACAACACAAAGGACACTCCTATGACCTCCAAATGGACACGAAATGGACACAAATGGAGATACAACCATGAGGGTCATTCCTATGGGTTCAAAATAGACCTATATGTATGAGAAAATGAAAAGGAGAAGGGATTTATACCTCCCGGTAGATCGAATCGAAGAAAAGCCTTCCCGGAGCGACACCGACACGTAGAGATTCCAAAAGGACACGAACGAGCTCCGAATCCTCCCAAAATTGGGTAGCTTCCTCCTTGGCTAGAATGGAGAAGGAAAGAAGAAGATTTGGTGGCAAAATGGAAGGATTTGGTGGAGAAATTGCTAGGAATTGCTCTCTAGAAATTTGGGGAAGAACAAGAGAGAGAGTGTGGATGAGAATAATGAAATGAACTTGAGCCTATCCTCTCCCAAAATGGCTGGCCATATGGGGCTATTTGTCCTATTATGGTAAGGTCCAAAATGCCCCCACTAACCTATTCTATTAGTATTAGGAAAGGGCTAATTGGTTGGGGCTAAATTAGTCATTCTAAAGTCTCTAATCATACTAACCTTATCCATAATAATTAGTCTAACCTCTAACTAAAATATTTCTATCATGTGGGCCATGGCTAACTAATGTGTGGGTCCACTAAAGTCAACACTACCTCCGGGTCCCCGTTTCAAGTCGGATTGAGTTGAAATTCGAACCCGACTCAAATAACCCCAAAACAATATCATAAATAATAAAATAAATTTTAAAAATATTCAAAAATGTAAAATAATAAAAATACTCCTGTTTCTGAAAACTAGGAGTGACAAATTCCTCGAAATTAAAACCAAACAATAGTAAAATGTCAAAATCACAAGTCATAATTTTAAATAGTTTAAAAATGATTAAAAATCACCAAAAATTATAATATAAAATAATTATCAATAAATAATAATTATAATTACATAATTTCAAAATTACTCTCATTAGGAAAACTGGGTGTTACATGATTCTAATCCACAAAAAGTTTTTCATGTCCTGTGTCACGCAGGACACGGCACGATCATCAAACCCTAAACATAATCTCCCTGCTACTCCTCTGTTCCAGCCAGCAACCGCATGTTCGTCGCCTCGACTTCCTGGCTGCCTTCTGTTGACCCAAATCATAGTCAACCAAATATTGACAAATTGATAATATGATACTTGTCATAATTCAATATGACACATCAAGACAGAACTCAGTGCAAGAAGGACGTCGGCTCTCTTCTGCAGCGTACTCGGTTTTAGTGTCTGTATTATTTTATATTTATTAAGTCTAGCTAAATGTAAACTGAGTAGCACTGGTTGGGCTTAAACCTTAATCCCAAACAAAACCAAAAGCTCCACCAAGCCAAAACTAGCCCATTGAACTTTCTGTCAGGATGGAGACAGAGTTCGGGCCGAACTCTGTCTCCACACAGAGTTCGGGCCGAACTGTCCCCTAAATTACAGGACCCTAATTTTTAGGGTTTGCTGTATGCTAGTTGTCCAACGGCAAAAAATTTAAATTTTTGACACGGAATTCTGGCCGAATTCTGCCTATCCCAACTAGTATAAATAGTTCTTGAATTCTCTTATTTTCAATCATCCAATAATCTTCTCTTCTCTTTTCTATAAGCCTCATACAATCCTTAACCTTCTCATCTACTAGCCACAAGCTTCCTAAGCCTAAAAGTGCTCAGGGTTATTCAGTTAGGAGTTTGTACAAGAGTCAAGAAAGTCGCTTGGAAAATTTCAAGCATCGCCACAACGAACTTTGTAAGAAGTTGATGTGCTCTTCAGAAGAAAAGGTACGGGGTGTAACTACTATTTCACAAATAGTGGATTTAATTCTGAGCTAGAGTTCTCAGGCCTGGACTAATACTCCACGAGGGAAACCAGGTTAAAAATGACTGTGTTTGCGTATGCTATCTTGATCTTTTTATTTCCGCATTTACTACTCTGATTATTTACTGTTGGTGAAAAGAGTTTAATTTTTATTTGACTATTATTATTATAAACTCTATTCAACCCCCTCTAGAGTTGCCTACATGTTCTTCAATTGGTATCAGAGCTCTGTTCTCTCAACAAGGACTAACATCCTAGAGCTGATCCATGGCAACCACACAACCAATGTTTTCCAACCATGTTGAAGAACAGTCCACTCATAGGCCACCCCTATTTGATGGAACCAAATACACATATTGGAAAACTAGGATGAGTTTGTATCTCAAGTCTCTAGACTTTGACCTGTGGACCATTGTCACTGATGGTTACAAAAAGCCCGCCAGAATAGTTGTCGAGGGAGATCTCATCGAAAAACCCAACGACAAGTATTCTGACGAGGAAAAGAAACCGGCAAGTCTAGATGCTAGAGCCATTAATGCCCTTTTCTATGCAATAGACAGGAATAAATTTAACAGGGTCTCGACATGCACCACCTCGCACGAAGTGTGGAAGCTTCTGGAATTGACGCATAAAGGAACCGCTCAAGTCAAGAAATCTAAGATCAGTCGCCTAACTCAAGAATACGAGGCATTCAAGATGAAGCCGAATGAGATGATCACCCAAATGTTCATAAGGTTCCTTGACGTCATCAATCCTCTGTCATCTCTTGGCAAACAATACTCCAATCATGAGAAGATCTGCAAGTTACTCAGGGGGCTACCAAAGATCTGGAACCCTAAGGTAACAACATTTATAGAAGGCAATGATCTCACCAAAATGTCTATGAAAACTTTGATAGGAAAGCTGATGACCCACGAGCTCGACCTCAAAGACTTCGACAAACCGGCTCCAAAGGCAAAAAAGATTGCCCTAAAAGCTCATCGTCGAAGGACTGATCCTGAAGAGACTGACGACAACAATTCAGAAGGTGATGATCAAGCTCTTCTAGTCCACAACTTCAAGAAGTTCCTTCGTTTCAATCAAAGAAAGAAGAAACAAGAAGAAGACGACGAGGAAGAACCAACTTGCTACGGCTGCAAAAAGACTGGACATGTTCGAAAGGACTGTCCCTTCGCAAAGAAAGGTAACAGATATGAGAAGCCCTACAAGAAGCCTTCCTCGAAAAAGTACGCCAACACTAGTATTTGGCACTAGAGCGAAGCCAGTAATTCTGAGAAAGAAGATAACTCTCCTCGAGACACTGCTAATTTCTGCCTAATGGCAACATCCGAGAAGGTAACTAGAAAAATTCTTGATGACTTTACATTTGATGAACTTGGCGATGCATTTAATGACTTACTAAATGACCACAATAAAGTCATTAGTAAATATAAGCATGCCAAGTAGAAAATCAAAGGCTATGAAATAGAGATTCAAAATCTTTTTTTTTATTTGATAATGTTAGAGACACTGTCATGACCCGCACCCTGATTAGGGGCACAAGTACGTGGTTACGTCCAGCCTACACCGCAGAATCGGCGGTAGAACGCTGTATAGGTCGTATATAAATACTACAACTAGACAATATAAGGGTACCTATCATCTCCGCACGGAGGAATATATATGGCATAACTCAATCACAAAAAACAAAACTAAGACAGATAGTACGAAAAGGAAATATGATAGATGTGAAAACAGGAAATGAGTTCAACATCCAACACAGTCGAAGAGAAACAAACAACATCACAGAGTCACAAATATATAACTATAAGCTACTACAGTCTAAAACAAAAGCTGGATCATAGTCCAGGCAAGCCTAACTAAACTAACTACTCTGGGAGTACAAAGTCTAGTGGCTTAACTAACAGGCCACAGTCCAAGCCTAAGTCTCCATCTGTCTCGACCCCATAGTAGGTCGAGCAGTCTGCCTCAGAA
>JANAVB010032010.1:35000-45781 GCA_029216955.1 Iris pallida
CTAAGGAAAATGGGACGAAGATGAGCACGATTACGTATATTTAAGTATCGCCATGAAACTGATCCTAAGGCTAAATAGAAAGATCACCAAATTAAGATGCATGTTTCACTAAAGATACATAGTGTTTGGTTTGGTTGCGAGCGGGTCTTGATCAGTGTGAAGCGAGGACGAAAGCACTAATCCCCCACTAGTTTATGTGCAGGTTCAGATTATGATCAGCCCGGGGCAGGGCTTGGCTTGGACGCGCCGAGGCATGAAGTCCTTGGCGTTCAAGAGGAGCTACCGCATAGGCGTTCGGACTTGCGACATGGAGATGTTCGGTCGAAGACTACTTGGTGGCTATAAAGAGGCATAATATATGGAATAATGTAATCCTTTGTGAGCTAGAGAGATCATAAGCGTTGTAGCCAATTGGCATTTAAGTTGGGCTATTCAGAGCCTTGTAACCTTCAGTTCATTATGAATAAAAGAGATTCTTATTGTATTCTTTGTTTCCTTCCGCTGCTTATGTTACGACTTTGAGATAATCACTATGTGAACCGTTATCTTGCCTTGCACGAGCGCAACTCCAGGCTCGTGCGGCATCAAGCCCCAGCAAGGACGATGATTCGGGTAAAATCTAGCGAGGACGAGCGATTTCTCGGATCGGGGCGTGACAAGTTAATATCAGAGCGGTTCCATCCTCTGGACCGTGTATGAATATCTTTGACCCTTAGTTGCTTCGCTATCGAATTCAAGTTGACTCTAAGTTGTTTCCGCAACCGCATGGCTCATGGATCTTCTCGATGCTACAATGGATGTTCCATACAATAAGTCTATATTAAGTGCGTACGTCTGCCACAAGTATGTCGTGACTATCACGCTATCTCTGGGTGCCATCGGAGAACGTTGGTTGCACGAAGTGCAATGAGTTATGGAATATTGGTCGCACGAAGTACAACGAATATGGTGATGTTGGTTGCACGAAGTGCAATGATATACGTATTGTTGATCGTACGAAATGCAAGAAGTTATGTGTTGTTGGTCGTACGAAGTGCAACGAATATGTGATGTTGGTTGCACGAAGTGCAATGATATACGTATTGTTGATCGCACGAAATACGAGAAGTTATGTGTTGTTGGTCGCATGAAGTACGAGGATGTAGAAGCATGGAATTTTACAACCAGAAAGCCCATGCGCCAGACACTACATGCGCTAGAACTCAGACGAAAAACTTCACAGCAAAGTCAATAAGTATAGACATTTGAAGAAGGACTTTTCATTTTATATATAAAAGTCTATTACATGTCTAGAAAAGGTTGTACAAAGGAGAATTTCTACAAAGAAAAGATCCTAAGTCTACAGCCAGCGGCCACCATGCGCCTTCAGATAAGCGCAGCGGCCACCATGCGTCTCCAGGCGCAGCATCACCATGCGCTGTCAGTCAGGCGCAGCAGACATCATGCGCCTCCAACCAGGCGCATCCCACCATATCTTCAGCAGCTCAGTCATGTGCATCCAGCTCAGTTATGTGCATCCAGCCCAGCTATGTGCATCCCTTCAGCCAAATTCTTCCAGCCAGGCTCACCTGGCCGAGCAGAGCCCAGTTATGTGCCGCTCTTCCAACCAGGCTCGCCTGATAAATGCTTCAATACACAAAGCATTTAACCCTCTGGCTGGAACCAAGGAAGAGAAGAGCACCGCAAATGCTGTGGCCAGGGGAGGCTTCGAAAGAGCCTCCAAAGCCGAAGGAAGACCGTGATCGAAACCGCGGCTAAAGGAGCAGCTTTCAACACAACCAAAGTGGGCAAACCCCACTTTGAAGGAAGATAGAGCCTAGCACCGCCATTCCGATTTACGGCTCTTCCGAAATAACGGAGACAAGGCCCGAGCATCCTTATCTTTGGATGCAACAGGCACCTTCCGCCTGCCTCGGAAGCCCTCGACTCCGTCTTTTGGATGTAACAGTCACCTTCAAGTGCATCGAAGACAACACAGCGTCTCATCTTCACCCTCGGGAGCACTTCGTCAACAGAATGCACCCGCATGTTCAAGTTCATATTGGAAGTACGTGAGGGAATGAGAAGCAAACCTTCTCTCCATGCCACTATTTATAGGCCGGGCAGATCAAACCCACGCGCCATGTGGATGGCCCTCCGAATTCCGTGCAATAAATTTACATTAAATGGATGAACCGGACGCCTCGAATTCAGCCAAACGGCTATTTATAGCACTCGAAGAGCGAGACAGCCGCATCATTAAAAGACATGTCCGATGCGCCAGTCAGACAGTGCATCACACGGACGCGCCCTTCGGCATCAGGCGCATCACACAGACGCGCCCTACAGTACTCGGCGCATTACAGAGGGTACGCCCTCACACATCTCCATACCGAGTGGAACGCCAACCGACGCGCCCACTCAGCTGTCCATCGAACGTCACCAACATTAAATGCTGAACTGACAGAGTTGGCAGTACGCCTCCCAAAGTCTGAACAGTTGACAGCTTTTTCAGAAAACGAAGCGTCGGCAACGTCAGCATCATCATGACTTTATTTTGACGGCTACTGCCACGTGGCCACTCCACCATCAGCATGCGCCTCTACGGCCATGCGTCCAAATCAGTATACGCCTCAAAAGCCATGTACCTCAGACTGCTCTCTGATCCCGAAAGACAGAAGGAAAGTCGCCTGCATGCGCCTCAAAAGCCATACGCCCCAAATGGTTTGTAACTCCTAAAGGTTATGAGCCGCAGCCTCCTCCTGCGCCCAATCCAAGGCGCAGCCCACCAGATCACTCATCTCCACCAAATCCGAGATCTTCGAACCATGAGTCGATGACACGTGTCTTTTGACTCAACTCGTCCAAGATTTCAGCAACGGAAAGATCTTCTCTCTGCTACGTGCCGGCTCACAACAGCAGTATGAAGAGTTCTCCCCCTCGATCAGGGCGCAGCATCCGTGCGCCTCCATCAGCAACCTCCACGTGGCATCCCCACACCGGCGCATCCTACATGTGCGCATGAGCAGCCAGCCTGCAAAACTATAAATAGAAGGATCATCTCCTTCACTCAGAGGACAGAGACTCAGAACACAAGACTCACAACACAGAGAGAATCCACAACAGAGAATCACCGGAGAGGCAGTTCTAGACACTCAACGTCTTCCTCCTCTCAGCAAGCTCCAGCACCCAGAGCAATCAACACCTTCAGAGAACCGATAACCGTCGTCAGCCGGTCAACGGAGTCAACGCATTACCACTCGCTCCATTGGCACTAAGGACCCAGCTTAAACAAAAGTGTACTCCTAGGACTACATCTAAGTCCTACATTGTAACACTGCTCTGTTTGTATTAAAGTTTTCAATCAAACAATTTTAATGGCAAACAAGCTGGCGACTCTGCTGGGGACTTCTTTCTCCTCTACCGAGAAGGTTGTGTCACAGGCCGACGACGTGAAGGTGGGCTCCTCCCACAAGACGCTGGTAGTGCGCCTCAATCAACAGGCGTACGAGGAGTTCATTTCTGAAGAAAATGCGTGTCCTTCGAAGCGGCTGTCGAAGCCGAAGAAGACCCGCGCAGTGTGGGTGCGCAAAGTCGATGCCTCGGGCACCACCGTTGAAGGGGATGCGCCCGTCCAGCCTTCCCTTCCTGCTGACGTCCTCAGCAGTCAAGGTGCGCCCGCTGATACAGCGCATCTCTCGGGGAAGCGTGCGGCTGACCACGTTCCCCAGCCATCTTCCTCTCAGGCGAGGAAGATACGTCGACGGAGCAGGGGCGCAGCCAATGCCCCGCGCATCACTCCTGATGTGCCATAAAGAGCCTCTGTCTTTGACAGACTCACTCGCTGTAATGGCGAGGAGAATTTGGATGCTGAGTACTATGCGCCCCAGCAGGCTGGTACGAAGAAATCCAAGGCGGCACGGGCCATGTGCCACAAACGTGCTATGCCAGCAGCCGACCAGAAGCACGCGCTTACAATCACGCGCACTGCCGATGGCAAGCTGTACAAGGTTGACTCAAGTGCTTCTGCACCGACAACGAGTCGACCTTCAAAGTCCTCATCTCGCTTGGGCACATTCACTGCGTGCACAACCAAGCCGAGAGAGGCAAACTCTGTGGTCTTGAACTCCCGCGCCTCCTCTGGTTGTGCGTTTGAGGTCCGTTCAAGTCACTTCAAATGCTGTGGTTCCCCCACTACTGATCGTGATGCCTGCTTGGTATTAGATCAGGGGGCGCAGCACTCACCCGACCACCCCGGCGCTTGGCCCTGCCATGCGCCTGAGAGGGGTATGAGGGTAGCACTCTCCTCCAACGACCTGCGCAACGTGATCACTCACAAGCGCCGGTCAGGAGAGTTGACCAACAAGCACGGTACGCCTCTCACGGGGCACACTTGTGCAGTGGTCACCATCAACTGCTGTTGCAAGACGGCAGTACCGCCAAAGCAGTCGGTCTTCCAACGGCTACAATCATCGACACCCCTCCGACATCGCCTTGGGACGAAGGTGTCAGCAGAAGAGGAGCTAAAGGTTGCTTCATGCAACGTGATCTCCAACTCCTCATCTATCCGAAAGACGACTGCCAATTCCTCGTCTTCATCCAAAAGCCAGCCGAGGAAAACCAAGGCAGCTGTCTCGACCTCTGGAGTGTTCGAAGGCACTCGGTCGAGGAAGAAGTTCTTGGAGGAAGCTGGGGGTAGCCAGACCCTTGTCGAGCCTCCTTCCGAAGACGAAGATGTCCAAAGCACAGCTGCGGCAGATCTTCATCAAGGCGAAGATGGCCTCCCTGAAGCCCCTCAAAATGATGATGTCCTCCAGGACACCGCCGGGGGTAGTACTGGAAACGAAGAGGCCCTTCAAGACAAAGCTGAGGGCAGTCAGGCCCTTGCAGATGCGCCTGTCAAAGACGAACTCCAGAATATGGCTGGGGGTGGCCAAACACCAGGAGAAGTGACTCCCCCACATGAGAGCGAGGCTGAGAGCGAAGCCTCAACTAATCCATCCACTTCTGGCCGTGTCATGACAGTATACATGACCGGGGGTGATCTTGAGACTGATGTGCCGCCACAGGACATTGTCCAGCGCATAGACTCGCTAGAGGGAGGACTCAAAACCCTCTCTGCCTCAATGCAAGCACTGACTCAAGCAGTGTTTGAGATGCGGTCGGCCTTGATCAGGACACCTTCAAATGGTCCCGACCCAGGAGCCAATGGAGAGTCGAGTGTGCCCCTCCAACGGACGCCCTCAGACACAGAAGCACCCCGAACGTCGGAGCCCTCAAACGCTCCACTCCAGGTGGTACCTCCTTTCCCGACTCCTAGCTCCACGGAGGACGTGGTCGAAATGATCAAAGATCTGCGGGAGCGCTTCGAGTCCAAGAACAGACAGAAGGAGCGCCAGAAGATGGGTATTCCCCAGCCTTATCCCCTTGAGTGGAACAAGGTGGTTTATCCCCCAAAGTATAAACCACAAACACTCACGCCGTATGACGGGAAGGACTCTCCACGACGGTACCTGACGTACTTCCAGTCGCAGACAGGGCATCTTCCGAAAGAGGACGCGCTCCTCACCAGCATCTTTGTTGGGGCCCTGAAAGGGGTGGCGTATGACTGGTACTGCAGCCTCCCCGATAATTCCATATCGTCCTTCGACGACCTGACACGCCTCTTCCTCGACCGCTTCTACGACGGTGGGAAGGACATGACGATGGCGTCTCTCATTGAGATACGCCAGAAGGACAAGGAAACGGTTCGGGCATTCATCGAACGCTTCCGTCAGGCCTGCTTCAGGCTACCTCCAGGCATGCCAGAGCATGCGCTTCTCTCCGCTTGCAGTATGAACATGCTGCCTGCAGTAAAGCTTTGGCTTAACTCTACTCCCCCTCCCGACTGGAGCTCCCTAATCATCGAAGCTGAAGCTGCAGAGAAGAAGGCGGCCAATGCACGTCTTCTGGGTGTTAGCTTCCCCGCCTTTGACGATAAGGGGAAAAAGTCCGCAATCAACAACTCCGGACGAGAAACAAAGGGGAAACAGGCATTGACTGTTAATGCCTCGAAGGGCGCATCTGCGCCTACTCAAAAGCCTCCACTGGCACCGAGACCCAAGGAGGTTTATTCATTCAATGATGACGACACCCTGCAACTCTTTGAGATACTGAGGCAGGGTGACAAGATCAAGCTTCCGGACCCGAAGCGGCCCGATGAAGTCGGGAAAGTGGACAACCCGAGGTACTGTCACTACCATCGGTTTGTCGGACACCCGACTAAGGACTGCTACGTCCTCAAAAATTACATCCAGCGCATGATCAATGCGGATGTAATCTCCGTCGACTACGAAGAGAAGACGGTGTCAGCTAATGTGGTATCACTTCAGTTCGGTACCTTGCCGCCGACTACCACACAAGATGGCGTCGTCCCCATCCCTAAGGCGACAATGGAGGTGGTGAACTTGCCACCCACCCGTGACAATGTGAGTGGACTTGTCCCACTCACCACATCTCGAGGAGAGGTCCTCTGGGTTCATCCCGACCTCATCAACTCAACCGGAGGTACGCCCTACCTCCAAAGCAAAAGGCAGGAAGATCAAGTCTTGCCGTACGGTCTCTTCTTCAACGGAAGAGGCGCTTCCTATGCAGACGCGTGCACAACAGAATTCCCAGCCCGGTGAAGCTGCCGCCGAAGTGGTGCCTCCTGGCACCATCCCTGAGGAGGGTCCATCCAAGCCCTCAGCAGCCAATAAACAAAAGCAAGTGGAGGCCCGTTTCGACAGACCTCTGCGGAAAGAAAATGCTTCGGGGCTAGCCAAGCCCCACAATTTTGACATTCTGGCACAACTGGCCAGTACTCCTGTACGCTTGTCTTTGTTCGAGCTCCTGCGTCTCTCCAAGGACTCCCGAGAAGCTCTCTGCGAAGCTCTGAAGGATGCCGAATCCTTTCTCAGTCAAATCAAGCAGCCTGAAGACCTCCCAACTACTTGTGCACACTGTCATTGTGCGGATGAAGTTATCCCAAACATAACTTTCACCCAACAAGACATCACCGACATAACCGACCGTTGTATTACACAGGGTACATCGGTTCGGTAAAGGTGAGCAGGATTCAGATCGATCCGGGGTCTTCCCTAAGCATCATTCCAAAGGCGCTGCTATCAAAGCTGGGGATCCCAATGTACCGGCTGGCGCCCTCCAATACGACCATCAGTGGCTTCAACGCTAGCAAGAGCGAGCCACTGGGCAAGATCCGGCTGAAGTGTCACATCGGCAGCCTCAAAACTGAGGTAACTTGTTACGTGGTGGATGCCGAGGTCAACTACAACATCTTACTCGGACGACCATGGTTACATGAGTACATGGTGGTGCCCTCCACGCTCCACCAATGCATGAAATATGTATCCACCAACGGCGTCATCCGGACGGAGTTTGCAGATATCGATCCCTTCAAAGGGATTGAGGCCTACTTCACCGATTCCGACTTGTACAAGCCACTTGACGAGGAGGAAGCCAACGACGCCGATGATGAAGCAGAGACGGCAACAGACTTGGAGCCCGAAATGACTTCCGACGCCCCCTTGAAAATCCGATTGAAGGGCAAGCCTCCCCAGAAGGCGCCTCTAATGAGCATCAAGCTATGAGGGAAAGCACCGACTCACGAAGCTCCCCTGAAGATACACCTCAAGGGAAAGCCACCTCAAACAGCGGCTCCCCTGGTGGTAAAATTACAAGGGAAGGCGCCACTCATCGGAGGCGCAACCGAGGCACCTCTCAAGGTGCGTCTTAAAGGCAAGCCGCCGCAGTCATCCAAGATGCCGGAGAGGGCTCACATAACCCTCTCAGACCCCAAAGTCAGAGCGGTGGAGGACTCTCCTGATCCGGCCCCAGTGCTTACAGATGAGGAGCTTGGCGAATATATCTCTGCTGATGTAGACGCACCCTCCTTCGACAATGTAATCCCACGGGATAAAATCTCGTACTTTATCAATAATAGAGTGTCTTTCAATTATTCTTGTCTTCCATACTGGAATGCCATGTATACATTAGTCGTTGCAAACACAAGTAACGACCGTCTACCATAATCAAATAGTCTCGTCTCAAGGAGTCTTCATAGTCCCTCCACGGAGCCGAGACCACGGCACCATCATCTCGGGCAAAATCGAGCGTCGTCGGGACCTCCCGTCAATCGAGCCCGAACCTGATACCGGCAGAGTACAAGTCTATCGGTACACAGATGCAGCTAAGCACATCATCCAAAAGATGGGCTACGACCTGAAAAGCAACAAAGGCTTAAACTACGGCAAGGGTCGGCATCTCCCTGTCCGGCTTTCGATGCCCAATGGAAAGCCACAGGATTACTATAATCGGACTCGACGGGGGTTAGGCTATGTCACGCCGCCATCAACTCCAGAGAGTTCAGACGCAGAAGACATAGAACATTCCCACTCGTCTGAAGCATCGACGTGGGATTCCGATACCAGTATCGGATCAGTCTTCAGGAAAGTGCTGTCAGCTAACATGACATCGGCGCAACCTCAGAAAGATGACCAACCGCCGGAACCCTTCGAAGAGGAACCCTGGGCTCAGCGCCTAGGAGAACAATGGGAGTCTCGTTTTGAGTTACGAGAACCTCCCACCGAAGACGAAGTCGAGCAGATCGACCTCGGGGATGGGTCTTCTTCTAAACCCATCTTTATCAGCAAAAGCTTGGAAGGAGAAGACCGAGAATCTTTAGTCCAACTGGCTAAAGAGTATATTGACGTCTTCGCCTGGAGCTACGAAGACATGCCGGGTCTCGATCCACAGATCGCGATGCATAGGTTGAACATCTTACCAGATGCCAAACCTATCAAACAACAACAGCGACGCTTCCGTCCGGACATCATGAATGCCATCGATCAGGAGGTGGACAAGCTCTTGACCAGTGGCTTCATCCGTAAGGAACAACACCCGGACTGGGTAGCCAACGTCGTCCCTGTCACCAAGAAGAACGGGAAGATACGAGTCTGTATCGACTTCAGGGATCTCAACTCTGCTTGTCCGAAGCCCGCTCCCAATCACCGATGTAATAATCGACAACACATGTGGCTTTGAACACATGTCCTTCATGGACGGGTATTCAGGCTACAATCAAATCAAGATGTTCCCCGATGACGCAAAACACACGTCATTCAGGACTCCGAAAGGTGTTTTCTGCTACACAATAATGCCCTTCGGCTTGAAGAATGCCGGTGCAACATACCAACGAGCGATGAGTACCATCTTCCGTCAACATCTTCGCAAGACAGTTGAGTGTTATGCTTGACGACATCGCAGTCAAGAGCCGCCTCAAAAGAGATCACCTACAGGACCTGAAGACGGTCTTTGATCTCATGCGGGCACATCAACTCAAAATGAACCCCGCTAAATCCTTCCTGGGGGTTTCTAGCAACAAATTCTTGGGCTTTGTCATCACGGCAAAAGGCATTCATGTCGATCCCGAGAAGACTAAAGCCATCCTCAACATGGACCCTCCGAAGAACCTTCGAGAACTTCGGGGCTTACAGCATACATCCGGAGGTTCATAGCAAACCTCTCCGGTAAATGTCAACCCTTTACTCAGCTCATGAAGAAGGGAGTCTCTTACGTCTGGACAGAGGAGTGTCAAAAGGCTTTCGACGACATCAAGGCTTACTTGACAAGCCCGCCAGTCCTAGTAGCACCTGTCGCCGACAAACCATTCCTCCTCTACGTCCGTGCCATGGATCATTCCCTCGGCGCTTTACTGGCTCAAAACAGCGATGCAGGCTACGAGCAAGCAATCTACTACCTCAGTCGAACACTCATCGGGGCCGAACACCGGTACAACCCCGTTGAAAAGGAGTGCTTGGCTTTGGTGTTTGCCATTCAGAAGACTCGTCATTACGTCTCGGGCCAGACAATTCACGTCATCTCCCGAGTCAATCCACTCAGAGTTCTCATGACGAAGCCAGGGTCATTAAACTCCCGGCTGGCTACATGGGCGATCCTACTAACGCCATACAACATGGTGTTTGTCCCGCAGAAGGGTCAGGCTCTGGCTGACTTTTTAGCTGCACACCCCATCCCAGAATCTTCAAAACTCTATGAAGACATCCCGGATGAAGTCCAAGAATCAAACGTCACTGAAGGAAGCCCCGTTTGGCGGATGTTCTTCGATGGCGCTTCAAGAACGGGCCCCAACGGCCAAATCATCGCAGGAGTGGGGGTAGTCTTGGTCTCCCCCGATCAGCTGGTCATCCAGCGCGCATACTCTCTTTCAAAGCCGTGCTCCAACAATGTTGCTGAGTACAACGCACTCGTCAAGGGACTCCAGCTAGCACAACAGCTGGGGGTGGATCATCTGGAAGCCTACGGCGACTCGAAACTCGTCGTAAACCAGATTCGGGGGCAATACGAGGTTCGCCATGAAGATTTGATCCCTTACCATGAAGTTGCATTGAACATCATTTCAACCTTCACTGGGTTCTTCATCGAACATGTACCCCGTCTACAAAACTTGGAGGCTGACGCTCTGGCTGGCCTCGCGCCCTCATTGGCCGCGCCCCTTGGGACTCAACACTATGTCACGGTAACTGGCCGAGACTTGATTTGTCCCCGAAACAACCTATGTTTGCAATAGCTTATGCCGTGCCGACAAAACACGATGTTAATGTCCGAGACTGAAGATTCCCGTTCATCGACTTCGCCGTCTACGGAATCCCGCCGAAGACCCGAAGGAAGCCGTCCTCAGTCAGAGACGCTCTCTTCGATTCTACTACGATACAGCCACTAAAACGCTGTACCGACGCTCCTTC
>JANAVB010032011.1:20000-25000 GCA_029216955.1 Iris pallida
CGTCCCGTGGCCTCGCACGGGAGCTTCGCACAAGGGTCCGTGGTGCAGCAGCGGGCCTTGCTGCACCGGGCGCGTCAACGATAGGGTCGTGGGGGATTTCGTTCGCACAGCATCCCATTTTGCCCGCAAAGCCGCACCTATTCAAAATTTGTTGCGCCGCCCAAATTTCAGCTCAACTCGCTTCCCCCTATAATAGATTTGCAGTTTTATTGTTGGGCTGACTCCGGGGTACCAAAGTGCTTGAGGAGCTTGTCATTTTTGGGGAAAACGCGCCCAACCTCCCGCTCGGTCGGGGGGGTTCGAAACTGGCACGAGTTGCGGCAGATTCTGTCGCACGGGCTGAGAGCTGCGCGCCGCGCGCAGAAACAGCTGCAACGCCTCGCCTCGCGCTGGGACGCGAGCGAGGCGGGCGGCCCGTGCAGCCGTTCGATGCGCTGGTCGCCTCAGCGCGCCGCCGCGAGCCCGTGCTCGCCGATGCAGCCTGTCAGGCCCACGCCGTGGGCAGAAACTGCCGCGCGACAGAAAACGTCGCGAACCGTCGCGCACCCAAAGCCAGCAAGCGCCCGGTCGCTGGATCGCCGCGCGCGGGCAGCCGTTCGACGCGCCGTGCACCCCCCGCGCGCACGGGATTGTGGCGCGCGACGAACATCCCCCCCTTCACCACCTACTCCCCTATAATAGATTTGCAGTTTTATTGTGGGGATGACTCCGGGGGACCAAAGTGCTTGAGGAGCTTGTCATTTTTCGCGCGCAGCCGCAGGCCGCGCCCGTGCTCGCCGATGCAGCCTGTCAGGCCCACGCCGTGGGCAGGAATCCGCCGCGGGGCAAACGAAGTGCCGCGAGGCACACAAACCGCAGCATATGCGCACCCGGTCGATCCCGTGCAGCCGATAGGGCCTGTCAGGCCCACGCCGTGCACAGAAAATCTTCGTGCGCGCTGAAACTGCTGCAACGCATGCGTTTCTGTGTCCCGTGCGGCCGACAGGGCCTGTCAGGCCCACGCCGTGCACGGAAATTCTTCGCATGCGCAGAAACTGCTGCAACGCTTGCATTTCCGTCCCCCGTGCGGCTGATAGGCCATGTCAGGCCCACGCCGTGCACGGACACTGGTTGCGTGTGCAGTAACTGCTGCAACTTGAGGGTTCCTCGATCCCGTGCGGCCGACAGGGCCTGTCAGGCCCACGCCGTGCACAGAAATTAATCGTGCGCGCAGAAACTGCTGCAACGCTTCCATTCCTCGGTCCCGTGCGGCCGATAGGGGCTGTCAGGCCCACGCCGTGCACAGAAATTCTTCGTGTGCACAGAAACTGCAACAACGCTCGCATTCCTCAGTCCCGTGCGGCCGATAGGCCCCGTCAAGCCCACGCCGTGGGCAGAAATTGTCGCGCGACAGAAAACGCCGCGAATCGTCGCGCAAGCAAAATTCGCAAGCGCGCGCTCGCTAAATGGCCGCGAGCGTGGAGCCGATCGACGCGCCGTGCGCCCCCCCGTGCGCGCGCGCGACGAACATCCTCCCTTCACCACCTACTCCCCTATAATAGATTTGCAGTTTTATTGTGGGGATGATTCCGGGGGACCAAAGTGCTTGAGGAGCTTGTCATTTTTCGCGCGCTGCCGCAGTCCGCTCCCGTGCTCGCCGATGCAGCCTGTCAGGCCCACGCCGTGGGCAGGAATCTGCCGCGGGGCAAACGAAGTGCCGCGAGGCACACAAACCGCAGCATATGCGCACCCGGTCGATCCCGTGCGGCCGATAGGGCCTGTCAGGCCCACGCCGTGCACAGAAAATCTTCGTGCGCGCAGAAACTGCTGCAACGCATGCGTTTCTGTGTCCCGTGCGGCCGATAGGGCCTGTCAAGCCCACGCCGTGCACAGGAATTGTTCGTGTGCACAGAAACTGCTGCAACGCTTGCATTCCTCTGTCCCGTACGGCCGATAGGGGCTGTCAGGCCCACGTCGTGCACAGAAATTGTTCGTGCGTGCAGAAACTGCTGCAAAGCTTGCGTTTCTGTGTCCCGTGCGGCCGATAGGGCCTGTCAGGCCCACGCCGTGCACAGAAATTCTTCGCATGCGCAGAAACTGCTGCACCGCTTCCATTCCTCGGTCCCGTGCGGCCGATAGGGCCTGTCAGGCCCACGCCGTGCGCAGAAATTCTTCGTGCACGCAGAAACTGCTGCAACGCATGCGTTTCTGTGTCCCGTGCGGCCGATAGTGCCTGTCACGCCCACGCCGTGCACAGAAACTGTTTGCGTGCGCAGAAACTGCAGCAACTCGTGGGTTCCTCCGTCCCGTGCGGCCGATAGGGCCTGTCACGCCCACGCCGTGCGCAGAAACTGTTTGCGTGTGCAGAAACTGCAGCAACTCGTGGGTTCCTCCGTCCCGTGCGGCCGATAGGGCCTGTCAGGCCCACGCCGTGCACAGAAACTTTTTGCGTGCACAGAAACTGCAGCAACTCGTGGGTTCCTCCGTCCCGTGCGGCCGATAGGGCCTGTCAGGCCCACGCCGTGCACGGAAATTGTTTGCGTGCGCAGAAACTGCAGCAACTCGTGGGTTCCTCCGTCCCGTGCGGCCGATAGGGCCTGTCAGGCCCACGCCGTGCACAGAAACTGTTTGCGTGCGCAGAAATTGCTGCGGCAGCTATAGGTTCCTCTGTTTGTCCCGTGCGGCCGATAGGGCCCGTCAGGCCCACGCCGTGCGCAGAAATGTTGTGTCTCCTGCTGCACGTACTAGATTAGTACGTAGTACGTAAAGCCACACCGTCGGTTTCTCGTTGTCCCCGGACACACGCTAGTAGTATTAGTAGGGTCCTCCGTCCGGGGAGATGTAAATGCATTCTCTTGTCCGTCACGTGCGTACTCGCGTGTTTGTCTTTTCTATGAGAGATGCGTATTCTCTCCCGATCTTGTTCGTGGGTTCTCGCACCCCGGCCGCCACTTTAGTTAGTGTTTTATGGGAAAGAAAGAAAGGACCCTTCCTTCCTTCTCGGATCCGACGGGAGGATGCAAGTAGGAGGAGCTACTGAGCCGGCCGGGCGCACCGATAGGGCCCTTCGTCGACGCAAGTTAATTATGCGTCTCCCGCCGTGGGAGCGCTTGGTGCCGCAAGGACGCTTTAATAGATGGGCAATTTGTACGAGCCACGTGCGCCAGAGTAGAGTAGTGAGTGCGGTGCAGCATACTGTACTTGGTAGTATTTCCCGTCGTGAGTATGAATGGGGCCAAGTATGTGTAGTGCCCCGCTCCGTGAAGGCACTAGATAAACAGAAAGATCGGATTGCTGGCTCTGCAACAGAAGACGATTAATCTGGGTGAGTGGACGAAGTCTCATTTGCTGATTCGCTTACGCCTTAAGAATCTGAGTTTTTGATTGAATGCTTTTGTTAATAACAAGATGGTTAATCATTGAGTATGCTTTAAGAGATTTCAGACGTTGCCTTGCTAAGAAATGAATGTTGCCTTGATAAAGAGAACCTTGTCATGCTAATAACAAGATGGTAACCAGTTTGTATGCTTGTAAGAGATTTCATATGTTGCCATGCTAAGAACAAGGAAAGAGAGAACCTGTATGCTAAGAAAGAATTAATCTGCAGGCTAATAAGAAGACTTGTTGCCTTGCTAGTACAAGGAACTAGATAACCTGCATGTATAAGAAGTAGACTGCTCAACTGCTTGCTTGCGAATGTATGTCTAACGCTGAGAGCATCCATGTGAAAATGGGTGCCGGTATGTTATCTGTTATCTGTTATCTGGGAGCGACGGCTCCACTACCTGGGGGCTTCGGCTCTGGGCTTCGGCTCTATTGTATGGGGGCGACGGCTTCTCTTTTGTATGGGGGCTTCTGCTCCACTATCTGGGGGCTTCTGCTCCACTATCTGGGGGCTTCGGCTCCACTATCTGGGGGTTTCGGCTCCACTACGTGGGGGCTTCGGCTCTGGGCTTCGGCTCTATTGCTTGGGGGCTTCAGCTCTGTTATCTGATGGACTGAAATAGATTAAATGTGCCTGATAGATCAAATGTGCCTCAAGAGTTTAGATCATATGGAAAATGATAGTTTTATCATGTTTATGCTAATCCTTGTCTTGTGCAGGGATGGACGGTCGGCTATGGTAAGAATCACTGAAAAGTGATATACATGTGTTGCTTAAGTTCTGATATAAATGCTTGCAGAGATTAATCTGTTACCAAGAAATGCTATGTTCCACTAAAAGAAAAGATGTAATATCATGCTTGTGATCTGACCCTGAGTTTGTCTTGAACTAGAAAAGAGAATGCTAAAGATGTTGTCCCTAATGAAATGATATGCTCATGAAACATGCTGCGCACTGCACATGAAAGGAATAGTCATCGTGCTAGAATTGAATAGTCCCTTGTATGCTTGAAATAATATGAACTGTGGCTTTTCAAAGATGTGTTTTCAAAAGATATGTAAACTGACTCTGTATGCATGGAATGAATCTAGGTAAAACTAGCAAGATCACATCACAAGAAACGTTTTCTCACTAAATGAACAGTGATCGTTTCAGACAAATGTAGCTCTTTGTTCACACATTCACCAGTATGCTGATATACTGACCCATCATCAGTCTGCATGCAGGTGCACCATGCATCGAGAAGGATAGCCCGAAGCGATAGCCTGTGCCTCGTCCTCATGAGCCAGAAATCAGAAAAGATGCCCAAGAGATGACATCTGTTGCAAGAGTTTGGTTTTGTATATACAAGGATGTAATGTATGGGAACGGGATCATTGTAATCTGTAAAGTTCTGAGAGAATGTAATATTGTATCAGAGAGAATCGAGAGCTTGTAATCTGTTCAAATGAAATCAATAAAGAGAAATGTTCTTGTTACCATTGTGTTCAATACTTGTATTCTGAAATATGTCCGCTGCCGCTTCAATTATCTGTGATACGTTCCGCTGCGTATTGTCAAACTTGTCTATCTTGTCTTGTTTCAGGTCTTGGCCTTGTGCAAGCGCAACTTAGGCTTGCACGGCATCACGTCTTAG
>JANAVB010032011.1:35000-37219 GCA_029216955.1 Iris pallida
CTGTCAGGCCCACGCCGTGCACGGAAATTCTTCGCATGCGCAGAAACTGCTGCAACGCTTGCATTTCCGTCCCCCGTGCGGCTGATAGGCCATGTCAGGCCCACGCCGTGCACGGACACTGGTTGCGTGTGCAGTAACTGCTGCAACTTGAGGGTTCCTCGATCCCGTGCGGCCGACAGGGCCTGTCAGGCCCACGCCGTGCACAGAAATTAATCGTGCGCGCAGAAACTGCTGCAACGCTTCCATTCCTCGGTCCCGTGCGGCCGATAGGGGCTGTCAGGCCCACGCCGTGCACAGAAATTCTTCGTGTGCACAGAAACTGCAACAACGCTCGCATTCCTCAGTCCCGTGCGGCCGATAGGCCCCGTCAAGCCCACGCCGTGGGCAGAAATTGTCGCGCGACAGAAAACGCCGCGAATCGTCGCGCAAGCAAAATTCGCAAGCGCGCGCTCGCTAAATGGCCGCGAGCGTGGAGCCGATCGACGCGCCGTGCGCCCCCCCGTGCGCGCGCGCGACGAACATCCTCCCTTCACCACCTACTCCCCTATAATAGATTTGCAGTTTTATTGTGGGGATGATTCCGGGGGACCAAAGTGCTTGAGGAGCTTGTCATTTTTCGCGCGCTGCCGCAGTCCGCTCCCGTGCTCGCCGATGCAGCCTGTCAGGCCCACGCCGTGGGCAGGAATCTGCCGCGGGGCAAACGAAGTGCCGCGAGGCACACAAACCGCAGCATATGCGCACCCGGTCGATCCCGTGCGGCCGATAGGGCCTGTCAGGCCCACGCCGTGCACAGAAAATCTTCGTGCGCGCAGAAACTGCTGCAACGCATGCGTTTCTGTGTCCCGTGCGGCCGATAGGGCCTGTCAAGCCCACGCCGTGCACAGGAATTGTTCGTGTGCACAGAAACTGCTGCAACGCTTGCATTCCTCTGTCCCGTGCGGCCGATAGGGGCTGTCAGGCCCACGTCGTGCACAGAAATTGTTCGTGCGTGCAGAAACTGCTGCAAAGCTTGCGTTTCTGTGTCCCGTGCGGCCGATAGGGCCTGTCAGGCCCACGCCGTGCACAGAAATTCTTCGCATGCGCAGAAACTGCTGCACCGCTTCCATTCCTCGGTCCCGTGCGGCCGATAGGGCCTGTCAGGCCCACGCCGTGCGCAGAAATTCTTCGTGCACGCAGAAACTGCTGCAACGCATGCGTTTCTGTGTCCCGTGCGGCCGATAGTGCCTGTCACGCCCACGCCGTGCACAGAAACTGTTTGCGTGCGCAGAAACTGCAGCAACTCGTGGGTTCCTCCGTCCCGTGCGGCCGATAGGGCCTGTCACGCCCACGCCGTGCGCAGAAACTGTTTGCGTGTGCAGAAACTGCAGCAACTCGTGGGTTCCTCCGTCCCGTGCGGCCGATAGGGCCTGTCAGGCCCACGCCGTGCACAGAAACTTTTTGCGTGCACAGAAACTGCAGCAACTCGTGGGTTCCTCCGTCCCGTGCGGCCGATAGGGCCTGTCAGGCCCACGCCGTGCACGGAAATTGTTTGCGTGCGCAGAAACTGCAGCAACTCGTGGGTTCCTCCGTCCCGTGCGGCCGATAGGGCCTGTCAGGCCCACGCCGTGCACAGAAACTGTTTGCGTGCGCAGAAATTGCTGCGGCAGCTATAGGTTCCTCTGTTTGTCCCGTGCGGCCGATAGGGCCCGTCAGGCCCACGCCGTGCGCAGAAATGTTGTGTCTCCTGCTGCACGTACTAGATTAGTACGTAGTACGTAAAGCCACACCGTCGGTTTCTCGTTGTCCCCGGACACACGCTAGTAGTATTAGTAGGGTCCTCCGTCCGGGGAGATGTAAATGCATTCTCTTGTCCGTCACGTGCGTACTCGCGTGTTTGTCTTTTCTATGAGAGATGCGTATTCTCTCCCGATCTTGTTCTGGGTTCTCGCACCCCGGCCGCCACTTTAGTGTTTTATGGGAAAGAAAGAAAGGACCCTTCCTTCCTTCTCGGATCCGACGGGAGGATGCAAGTAGGAGGAGCTACTGAGCCGGCCGGGCGCACGATAGGGCCCTTCGTCGACGCAAGTTAATTATGCGTCCCGCCGTGGGAGCGCTTGGTGCCGCAAGGACGCTTTAATAGATGGGCAATTTGTACGAGCCACGTGCGCCAGAGTAGAGTAGTGAGTGCGGTGCATACTGTACTTGGTAGTATTTCCCGTCGTGAGTATGAATGGGGACAA